>JBAJNP010002817.1:0-44685 GCA_036877545.1 Yasuhikotakia modesta | reverse complement strand
AGTTCTACCCCAGTGCAAATCAGATAAAGTGTGGCGGTTAAATGTTTCACACATCATTGCTTTACAGATCATGTGCTTCCAAAGTTTCAGACTGTGAGAACTTCAACCACAAGTCAGCTGATCTTATCACGGATATAAACACTGACTCACTCACACACTTCCACTCCACAACAGCTTCAGGCAACGGCAGTGACACCAGCAGTGATTCTGAGCCATAAATGCAAACACTTCTAGCTACACAAGCTTCATTTTATGCACTGTTGTTTTGTAAAACGTGTCAGAAGGCAATTACATTAGTATGATTTAGCGCATATTATCGTGAACCGTCTTTCAGTCAAATTAAAGAAACCCTATGTGCCAATTTGCATTACTATTCATCCAAAACCGTGAATTAATTCAACAGTTTGGAATATCATAGTAAGGACTGTGCCAAAGATGCCCAGATGGTGTGGCTGTGGGCGTCATTTAAACAACTTTGAAAAATGTATGTGATCAGGCTTATCTGACCAGCTGCTGTATATGTACAGGGAACTGAAGTCACTGTCTGTTTTAATGGGTGTTTATATGTGCATGTACTCCACATGAAGGATGGGTTAAATGCAAAGGTCACATTTAAAAAACATTTCACTCACTTTTCACTTTCACTTAATTGAATGGCAAAAAATCTGGGTAATTTTGGCGGGAGGTCATCATTTTTACCTCAACACATTTAACTCAAAGCATATTTAAAAACATGAAAACTCAACCACAGAACAAGGCATGATTTTGCACACAATAAACCAATAAAGCAACAAATATTATTATATATTCTGGACCAGCAATCTTACTGTATGATAGCTGATCATCTCTTGAAGACTTTCAGCAAACTTGGTAAGACTAGACTGTGAAGAGATGAGAAAACCAGACATGAGAAAATAAATTCTTAAGAGGTATTGTGATGTGTTAGTTACATTACGTTGTGTCTTTCTGGTTCAATACATTAACAATTGATCAATGGGTCAAAATATGCAGGAAGTAAATAAGGGAAAACTAGGAATGTTGGTCTGTGGCCGATTTTGTGTGTAAACCAAGCAAAAGCATGCTTTTAAAAATATCACTAAACAAACAACATGCTTTAAACTGCCAGCATCATACTGGTCACTACAAATAAACATCTAGGTCTTTGTTCAATAGGGACACATTAACTGTATCCAACTATCCAATTATGTTGTTTAATCTAAAAGATCAGAAGTCTTAAACATTTAACACAGCAACAAACTACCTGACTGGTTACTTACCTCTATGACATCATCTTTAGCAGACTGCTGCGCTAGCTCACGAATGCCATTCACAAACTGTTTGTTGGTGACGATGTATGCCTTTCCAGCATCTATCATTCCAATGCACAGTTTCACCAGCTGAACACAGCAGAGAAGGACAAACATATTGTACTTGAAACTCGAAGGTGATGAGGGGTGTTTGAATATTGCTCTGCTTTTGCTGGGACATTCTGCCTGGTTGCTTTCTGGGTTGTTCCCAAGTCTCTATTTTAACAGGTTATTTCATTTGCCAGGTTAAGACATGGTTGCTTATGACAACATTAGTATTAGCTAATGCATGTTTGCTAAAACCAGTATTGGCTGAAGGAATCACATTAGTACATGTCTAACCATGATGCTTTAATATAAACAATGACACTGAATGATTTTAATTTTCATAACATGGTACAGTATGTACATGATACTGCAGGGTACGTTCAGAAATATCATAGTGCATGTTCAAAAATTATGGTGAAACCAAACTATTTTTGTTTGCCACTTGTTTCCCTTTTTTTCCTGGTCTGGCTATAGATGTTTAACTACTATACTCACTGCTGTCACATTCTGCCTCGTTCTCTAAGAAAAGCTTTGGTGCTAATTTAGGAGTTCCTCCTTAAGACGCTGTATCCTTCCTCAAAGAGAGAAGGAAGTAGGCAGAGTGAGTCACTCTGCCAAATAACGCTGGGTGGGTCTGCAATCTGACCCAACAATGAGCTGCTCGTGCTCTCTCGCTTGCGCTCTCTCTCTCTGTGTCTCTGTCTCTCTCTGTCAATTTCAATGTATGTGTACATTCGTATTGCCAAAGCAATGTCTGTCTGTCTGTCTGTCTCTCTGTCTGTCTATCGGTTTGTCTGTCTCTCTCTCTCTGTCTGTCTGTCTGTCTGTCTCTCTGTCTGTCTATCGGTTTGTCTGTCTGTCTCTCTCTCTCTCTCTCTGTCTATCTGTCTCTCTCTCTCTCTCCTTTAACACTATGACCACTATTCCACATGTACAGCACCTTGTCAAGTTTGGCCTCCAGCTCACAGACGTCTCCCTCCACCTCCTCGATCGTCGCCCTGCAGTTAACAGAAAATGATCTCAAGTCATTTAACAGATGAAGGAACACATACAGATCAGTTTGCATTGTCTCTATTACTTACAGTATAATTATCACATTCACAAAGAGAACAAATGGGTTGTATCACAATGAACGAGACCATAAATCTTTGTTTGTTGTGATATGTAGACAAACTACAATAAATTCAACTCAAGTTAATAAAAAGTTTAATTCATGTCAAACTACTACAGAAATCACAACCATGACCTTTTGCTAACAAAACCTTTACACCGCTCACATTTACAGTAACACCTCAGTCCTCATGCCTCATGCTGCTTGTGCAAATTTTAAAAATCTTATAATTATAAAATGTGTTTAGCTCTTTGCCATATAAATACCACCTGGTAATGTCAATAATGTATAAATGAGCACCAGTCAACATCCAAATGCTATACTTAATAATCATGAGTGGCAACAGTTGCGCACACACTCTAAGACCAAATCTGTGTGTGTGCATGTTTTATAAATGAGGCCCCTGACAGAAAGGCCTAAACCAGAGATTATCCAATCACATTGGATACCACTAACATTTACATCAGCAAACTTAAAGGTAAGATTTAAACAGTCAACAAAAACATTTGACGTAATTGTAAGAGAAATATTATATTTGGCTTCAAGAAAATGTTACTCTGGTTCACTGGGTTAAAAGTTAAAGAACAAACCCAAAGCAAAGATTCCAATGATTTGCCCATAATACATTAATGCAATACATGACATTTCCTCACACATGGTTCTGTCATGACCACAATGAAACTGTGAGAGGTAAGATGTGATTGGTGTGCAGTTTAACTTCCCTCACAAGCGTTTTTTTCTCTGCACATTTACATGTGACTTAATCACATTGCTAACATGTCTGAGTTAATCTAAACTCCTGAATACCAGACCTAAATATTATATTTTAAATTTTAACATTTTTCATTTAATATTAATATCATTGGTTGGAAAAAAAATCACATTGAAGTTATTGTAAACATAACGCTTTAGTTGAAAGTTTTTTTAAATGTTTTTGTTAGTTATGGTTAACCATAACCGAAATGTGACCTTCTGCACCATCACTGGTGAGAAGTGAAAACACACTGCAAGTCGTGAACACACACACACACCGGGAGCAGTGGGCAGCTATCCCTGCAGTGCCCGGGGAGCAATCGGGGGTTAGGTGCCTTGCTTAAGGGCACTTTAGTTGCTACTCGCTGGTGCTGGAACTCGAACCAGCAACCTATTGATTACAAGCCCACATCACCAACCAGTAACCAACGGCTATTTTAGTAGTGAGGACTATCCTGCTAAATTTTAGAAATAAAGTTTAAAAACAATACATGTTGTGCTTTAAACAGCCTTTAGCTGAAACTATATTCATGTATAGCAAGACCTCGTACATATTACTGTAAATTAATAGCCTTTAAAATCAAAACAAAGTAGATTTCTGATCTGGGATCAGAGTGAAGTATGATAACTGAGAACACATGCAGTTGTAATGACTGTGGCACTGGTTATAGACAAACCTGGATCATGTCTGATCTCCAGAGAGCATCACAAAACTTCACCCAGAATCTGTCATTTACTGCAGAGACCATCAAACCACATTTATCTGCAGTATTGCAAGAGCTGTGCCGCAGGTTAATGATGTTTGGGCAAGTTTTGCCAAAACAAGTTAGCATTTACAGTTATATGTGATGAGGTAAAAGACTCAAATGATGGCAAGAATACACTTTCTTTTGTGTAGTTCTAACTGGCTGCTCAATAACAAATATACAGTGAGGCTGCTGTAGTCTTGTGACACATATTCAGACTCTTTAAAATTTGACCAGTTTTTTTTAACTTGTACTATGTTAAGAAAGTATTTTCCCTTATTGTATGCAATAAACACCAGGCAGTTAGCAAGCAGACTGTGGGTGTTTTGTGGGCATGTTGTCTGAGATGGACCAAAGTAACATTTGACTGACTGCCTGGCTGTTTACAATATGTAGTTTGAGTTATTAGTTATATGAGTAATTGTATAATTATATGAGTAGTTATATAGTAATATGAAAATATTGAATAGTTTTAAATGTTACACAAAATATAGTTTTGTTTAGTTAGGACCAACTGCAACAAACAGAAGAAAAATCTCAGCTATATGAATATAATGCAAATGCATATTTTAAAGATTTGCAGATGAAGTTATGCATAATTAAAAATTGACTGTCAGCTCCATATATGGTAATTTTGTGCGATAAAGCTTGTGATGTAAACTAAAGCCTTGTGAAAGCTTGACTTCAGCTTGACTAAATTCTATTTAAAACACTTCCCTTCCTGCTGTTGACTGTTACTGTGCTATCGTGCTTTGATAAGACCTGTCGCTTACACGAATTATTCAGCAGAGCTACTATTGTGAAGCTTGTCTTCATGCAAACATTTGTGTCTTATTTCTGTCCCAGAGGTTTGGAGAAAACAGTTTGGCCTGAGCAGACTGTTGGGAAAGTGCTGACACAAGTAAAGTGGGCTGCTGCCATAAAAACTAGGCCACAGCCTCACAGACCCAACGCTCCAGAGATCCAGAAACTGTGTGAGGAATGAGAGGAAAGCAGTTGCTCTAATAAGGGAATGTCACATTCAGTAACATACGATTATGTCCGGCTTCATCACACATGAGAACCTGTTTAGAAATAATCTTTCTTTAAACAAATCAGTCATCAAATGGACTGAAACTGAAACTAAAATATGCCAACAGCTAAATAAGGGAAGAAATTGCATTGTTGGCCATTGGTATGTCGATAAAGAACGCTGTTAACTTAACTAATGCTAGCAGTGAAAATCAAATGTATTACAAAAGCTCTGATTGTCTCAACGTATTTCTGAAGTCTAAATAAATCAAAACCCCATTTATATTCTATGTTTCTATATATTCTAATTGTTCATTATTTCTCAAGTGTTACATTGAAATGTATTTTTGCTTACTGTAGGTCTAAAACAACTTTCACATCCCTCACATCTCTATTTATCAAGCCCTCATAATATCAGTTCCTGCTGGATCAGTCTTAAAGTAATGTCCTGCATTTTTTTGTGGTTGATTATCCCATTTTCCATCATAAAAAACAGTGATGAAAATGACCAAGTCACTGAGGGGAACCTAATTGAGGAGATGTGTAACATTTCAAAACCAAAAATGCAGAAATTTGCATAGCAAAATTCTTAAAATTATCCCTTAAAATTCTCCCATAGACTCAGTCCCCCTCAGAACACCCCCCTTACCACACATTTGAGCCAGTGAATACATCACATTATGAAAGCAAAATGGAAACAGAGTTTCATGTTACACCAAACAGGAAATACTGTATTCTTGTTCTGATCACTACAACAATAGTCTATGAAACCCCAGCTAAGTGAAATGATGAACAGCGCTGCTCAATATACATATTAAGGACTCTAGCAACAAAACCCCTTATCATCTTCCCACAACAACATAAGCCTGAGAGAGCTTGGGAAAGCACTGCTGCTAAAGTTATTAACATCTGGTCACTTTTTCCCACAGAACACAATCTGTTATCACTTATATTTTACCATTATATCATCATGTTTGGACTCATTTTGCAGCTTTATGACAAAAATGTAATACAATCTAAAAAGGCGTCCAAGCATCTTAAATGACCATTTGAGAACAAACACCTGCTATCTGTGCACCTTTGTGCTATTTGAACATTTAAGCTAACTGTTTTAACTTGTTTAAATTATTAACTGTAAAGACCAGAGTTTATTTAATGCATGTAAACTCTGGATTTGTGTTAATGGGCAATAAAACATGTTGCCTCAACATGTATAGTTCAGGCACAGAGTGCACACAGAGAGAAAAGACACAGGTCAAGACTTGCATCAAACAGGGATTATTTTCTATTACATAAAGCCATTCAGATGCCGTCAGGGCACTTTGAATATATGTCAAAAGTCAAATTGAATTGTTTTGCGATGATCTGAAGGTTCAGTCCTCTCCATCTCAATTCACTGTTACTGTGAGGACACGATCCACAAAGACATTTTCACAAAGAAAACCATGGGGGGTTGAACAACACCAGGACCAGCACCTAATGGCTACATTTTAGGTTGACCTAACCCTTTACTGATAGCCACTGCACACAGCATGTCAGTGTTTATAGTCAAAATTTGGGTTTATTTCATCGACCAAAAAAATAACTGAAAGATTTTATGGTTTTAACTTTGCTTTTAACATCCACAAGCCTTGTATCTGAATTCTTTTCTGATTCATTTGCCAAGTGGAAGTCATTCAAAAATTTGTCCAAAAGTTATTTAAAGTAAAGGAAAACAAAAATGTATGCTTTGATTTTTAAGATAAAATGAACTGTTAGGCTTGTTATTGGGAAGTTTCACCAAGATTCACCAGCCATTTTTCATCTTTAAAACTACTTTTGATAACACAAATTTGTATGTTTTATAATTGTGACTTGTACAACACATACAACTATTAAAAAAGCAAGCATGAACCTAAACCTAGCCATCACAAGGCAAAATCAGACATCTGGAGAACATTAGCAGGATGTGGGACCACCTTAATAAAAGACCTAGCATCAAAGAGACAGATCCAGCCGTCATCATTCATCATAAAAACAGCAGTATTCCTAAAGCATGGATGGGGATTTGTTTATCCAGCTGGACTCAGCGGCATCACGCCCACCTTCCTTAAGGTCTTCCAATAAAAACGGTACCAAGAGAAAGAGAGAAAAGACTAATCTCAGGATCAGAGTGTTTAGCATCTGAGAATCAATGGAAATCTGCTAAACGTGACGGCTGATGGTGAGGGCAGATGGGCTGAGATTTCTCACTGAGGTAAACCAGTAACAGTTGAGAAGATATAAGCCATGGCTCTTACCCAGCTCTCTGGGAACTGACGACTGGACCAGCCCCTCTGTTGTAGAATTCTTCCTGCAATTGTTGTAAAACAATCCCAGATGAAATGAAGGGGGAGGGAAGTTCCCAGTGAGGTAAACCTCGGATATTTGGAAAACCCAAAACAGTATGTGATGAAACTACATCCAGGGAATTTTGTAGAGGAATCCTAGCCAACTGTATAAACCCTGATCCAGCTACACTATAAGGAAGCAAAGATAGTTAGCAAGCAGCTATTTTGCATGAAGTAATGTGGTCACCTATACTGGGAAGATGTCCCAGCATTCATACCATCTATTTAGTGAACACACACAGTGTGTGTACCATGAACACACCTGGAGCAGTAGGTAGCACTGCGGCACCCAGGGAGCAATTGGGGGTAAGGTGCTTTGCTCAAGACAGTCACCTTATGTGACCTTATGTTTACAAGTCTGACTCACCATTAGACCACAGCTGCCCCCATTTCTATACCAATAGTGCTATGGTGTTTATTTCTAAATGGTGCTATGCTATTGGATGCTATTGGTTATAATGTTGTTTCAAAATGAACACTCATGCCCTAAAAAGGATGGTGGAATCCTATGCTTTCAAAGCTAGGTTGATATTGCTAGCTTCTCCAAAATGGTCTATCCTACCTTTAACTTATGTCTATATAGCAAAAAGTAAAAAAGAAGGGTAATAAAACAGGCTGTGTCTCAAATAAATGCTTCAAATAAAATCTAAATCTAATTACAAATGTGATGTTTTGAAAAGAATTCAGTTTTTTCATGACATATCTGTATGACTTCATAACTTTGTATGAGTGTTACATAATCTGTTACTGTCTGTTCATAGCAAGCAGAGCTGCACATGAAGTATTGTGCATGTATATCTGTGCACTATTTCAAAATGTGCAGGTTTTCGGGTTTTCGTTTAATTCTGCAAGTTGTCAGAATTTGGATCCCTAGTGAGATGTAAATGCACTGAAAGGAACGCAACACTATAAACTACAGTTTTACAAGAAGGTAGGAGTGGTGCTGACCCGTACAAACCATGGCACCATGATGCAGTACGGTGGGTGGCTGTGTACCGATCCAAGCCAAACAACACAATCTTCTGTATGTTTCTTCTGTATGCTTCTGTAATATTCTGATGTCTATTTAGGTTGCTGTTGCTGGTTAACTGTTAACATCCACCAGGCAAAACTGCATTTGTCAACTGTCTATTTGTTCAAGGAACAGCCCAGTGAAAAATTTACATTTGCTTACCCATACGCCATTCTAGTATATATGACTATCTTTCGCTTTGATTTATATTAAATAGCCTAATTTTCTGCTTTCCAGACGTGCAAAAGGTGCATCTGACTCCAAAGTGTTAAAAAAGCCTTCAAAATTAAAACAATACCTTTGTAAAAGAAAATGATTACTACTTTGAGCTTATAAAGTGATCGACAGCGAAGCGATCACCTATCCATATAAACACACATATCAGACCACAAAATGTTTGTGTTTCAACTTTCGAGGCTTTCAATTCCATTGCAAAGCTGTGATGAGACAAAATATATTTTATATATAACTCCAATTGTGTCTGGCTAAAAAGAAAAGTCACATGCTGAGGACGGCTTGAGGGCGAGTGAATTATGTGATAACTTTTGTTTGGGTAAACTATTCCTTTCATGGTTTGAAAAGCTATTGAAGGGGCAAGTGACTCAAATAAATAAATTAAACAAAGAGGAGAAGGTCTAAAACAATGTCTAAAACAAGCTGACTACATAACTGCATAACATAAGCTTAAAGGTAGACAACAAAACACTTAAGATGTTTGTAAACATTTAAAGGCRGCACATTGCACAGAAATGAAAACATGCATCATGAGACCACAGCACTCTACAGGGACCAAGGGGCTTGTTGTTTTCACTCTGTCTTGGCTCACACAATCCCAGTTTTAACACTGGATTGGGAAAATTCGATGGCTGGAGCTCTGATGAGAATGGAAAATCTGACTGTGAAGGAAACCACTGCAGCTGTAAAAACTTTGTTACTTTGTTAACATCACATTTATTCTTGGTTAAGTGAAAACGATTTTGATTTATTGTAACTGCATAACAACACCTTCGCATAATAATTTGGGTTCAAACTTTCTCCAGAATGTCTCCAGAAACGCAGTTCAACAAACTCTCGTTCAGAACGAACAGAAAACATTCTGTTACTAAATAAGCTCTTCTGACACTACGCACACAGAAATGAAAACACATCTTCCATGTTTTCTACACATCAGTGCTACAACATCTGCTTCTTATTTTTGAGAGAGGATGTTGTTATAAGAGAGGAGGGGGAATGGAGGTGAAAATTTAAGGGAGATTCTCAGGGCTAAATAGCTGATACTGATGTACCTCAGGTGAAAGTTCATACGTAAATAAAACAATCAGGTTTTATACCTCACGTGTTCAAACCTGTTTTAAATTGAAAACAAAAGCATGTGTGGTAACCACGCAACTTTCTGTAACTGGTACAGCGCAGCACTAGCAACCCCAAGGTCATGGATCTAATTTACAGTGAGGCTTGATCAAATGTATGCAATCTGCACTATAAGTCACTTGGATAAACATATGTGGCCAATGCATAAATGTAAATCTGTATTTGTGATGTAAATGTATACAGGTTGTTTACATTAATAATAATTGTTATTATTTAATAATTAATAATAATTATTAAAAATGTAATAATTCATTAACAATTTAGAGCATAACACCTTCAGTTTACTTGCATTGTGGAGAATTAAGATCTCTAAACTTCTTAACTATTTAAACAATCAGTAATATAGGTTTGGAAAGATATGAGGATGATTTAATAATTACCATATTCTTATTAATGGCTGAAACATAAGTGTCTTTAAGAAGGGCATAATGTCAACAGTTTTAGACTAAGTCCTAAGTCCTGCAGTTTGAATGAAGTTACCAACCCACAGCTTTAACCACTAAACCACAGCACCCACCTTAACTTAATCACAAATACATTCAAGCGTGTTAATGTCTGGACATAAAGGAATAAGACAAGGACATAGACACATTCAAACATATCCAAACCCTTATCAACACCCTTATGCAACTTTAATGCTTTTTATACCTCTATGTAAATGTTCTGTTTTGTTTATTACTGTCTTCAATAAGGGTCCTTTATTAATATGACAAAGGTAAGAGTAAGTAAAAACGTTGAAAATGAAACTATTAGGATGTTTCTGGATATATTCCTTAAAATACATAACATAATTGTACAAAAGTATTAGGGATCATAATAGACAACAAGCTCAACCCAAACTCAACCTATCAAAATAAAGTATAAGAACTGTACGGGGATGATGAAAACATCACAGTATGTTATTACAGTATTAAGCCCATTGCTTCAATATAAAGTTCACCACAAACTCCTTTACACACATGCACAATAAACGTTTAGTTTAAAGGCGTCTCCTGCTTACCTGAATCTTGGCGAATCTTTAAGGCATTCCTCAAAATCTACAGTGATCTTCATGTTGACGTGTTCAGGGGTTTAGAGACAGATTAAGGGCTAACAGGCTAACATTAGATCCTGCAAATCAGAAACAGCTCAAACTTCAGTCCGGATCAGTCCAGAACTCCACATACGACCAAAGACAGTCAGGTCGTGTAGCTGTTGAAACGGAAATAAACGATGTTTCACGGTGCAGATCATGCAACTATAAGCGACTGGACTGATCCTGAGAGTGTAAATGAGTATCAGGGAAAGGGTTGCGTCTCAAATCATGCGCACTGCCTGCCTTGGTAGCTTTTTTTTGGCAAGTGTTTCGTTCAAAAGCACAGAAACGAAACGCTTGAGTAGAAGGGCTGTAAGAGTGAGCAGCCTTGCAATGGGCGGGGCCAAGAGTTGAGCTATAAACAGTCATGTACACGTCTACGTCTATGAAAATAAGTAATGAAATTATTGTTAATAAAATTCATAAAATGTCATTTATGTAAGACATGTGTGACTGAAATAGTTGCGGTAGGGGACTGGGATACGCAAATAGCAAAGGTATTGTGAGCGGCGCAACCTCCCACCCTTCTTACTGATTAGCCAATCAGAAACATTGTTTTCCTGTCAATCATTTTGCAGATTTGGGCTGCTTAAACTGGATTGGCTGAACTGTGACGGGGCGTAAAGTAAAGGTGACGTATAAGGAAGTGTCCTCTATGCTTATTCTTCAGAATAAGATTTACTTAAGATTTACTTTTACAATTAACAAAGAATTCTGCTAGTTTCTTATATGTTTCTTAGTATATGCTGATATGCTCGATGGCAGTCCATGAATGTAATATGGTTACGGTTTCAAGACATTTAAATGCAACTTTACATACAGTATGAGCGCTGAGCCGTCAAGCGCCCCTGCAGAGAAAACGGCTGTTAGTAATATACTGGATTTAACACCAACCCGACACATAAAACACCAGAACCAAAGACTGTAGGAGCAACACATATGCTTGCAAATGTATTGTTTGCTTACATAAAAATAATGAAACACGTGATTTAGATTTCGGGAAACCTGCAGGTACCACATGGAGGGAATAAAGGAACCTTAAACAATATCAATCCGGCAAATTGTAAAACGGATATAGGCATTTAAAAAAAATCCAGGTTAATAAAATGTTTATTTTCAAGTTTATTTTTTATTTATACGCTTGAATGTAAACATATATCCCTCTATAAGTGATTTTCCTGTTGGATCAACTTTGCGGTGACGTCAAGTCTGTTTACTGTGCATTACTGCCATCTAGTGTTCAGTTTACTTACATACGTTCTGTTTACAAGCTCGTCTAAGAACATCTATTATATAAGGTGAAAAATATTGAAATCTAAAATAAAACGGACACAAAGAATTTGCAAACTACCCAAAAGACAAAGAAGGGAGTCAAAATAATGATAAACTAAAGCAACTGTTTAATGTACAAATGTAGGATAAATTATATTTGACTTGACAGTACAAGCCCAACATCAAATGAGACCATGTGAGGCATTTTAAGGTTTCAAAACAGGTGAATAAAAATCAAACGTAAATCCACCAATGCAGTGTTTAGTCAGTACTGAACATAAATATTACTGCCATCCTTATAAGACGAACACTTTCAAATATTCAAATACGTAACCCTTCAGAAATAAGTGCCGTAAAGCTTTCATCACTAAATGGAAACTGTAGGTAGAATGTAAGACATGTGTCTATAGCATCACTCAGTCAAGGGCAGAGATATAAGAGAATTTGATCTTGATTCAACACATTCATAGGAACATCTCAAATACACACTTTTAAAGGATTGATTGTGCCACTTAATGTCAACAACACACAAACTTACCAAAAATATGGGGGTGAATTTTACAAAACCTGTCTGAACATATTGTCATGTAATGTTCAATGACAAGATAATTTGTTTAAACCTCTTATGCTGGTAAAACAAACCAAGAAACAAACAAACAAACAAACAGATGATTCATTTCTTTACACTGCAATACACGATTATGGCTCTCATAATTCAGTTATATTATTTTAAACTTAAAAAAAATCAGAATAAAGGCAGTACAACCAATATATATTAATACCTTTATATAAATATTTCTCACATTAGAAGTTTTAAACTCTTGTAATAGAGTTAATGAGTAACTCATTAAAACACAGCAACAAGTTTGGGCCTAAATATGTTCTTGACAAGCTCTCTATAATTCACACTGAGTATTTAAAAGCACAATTTATAGAAACAATCTCATAATCTAAATAAATTATGGTAATTCAATGTTATTTTATTTAAATGTGAAACTATAATTATGAAATACTTATTAGAATTATTTTAATTGGTACTATGGAATGGAAAACCATTCAATTATTGTGGAATAATTATTAACTCATTACAGACATAAATGAACATTATAATGGCACTGAGGAAAAAGGCGATCAAATCAAACTGAAAGCAAACAAATTCATTATGGATGCCATAATAAAACACCCTGTCAATTTTTAGCATGTATCAAAGCCGCTGTCTTCTTCTTTTAAAAAAGCCATAAAGACGACCAAGGTTCAGTCTACTTACCAGTAGTTTCATAGTAAAGGTAATTCTTACCTGTTAATTTATACACAAGGGCAGAGATACAATTAGTGCCAATGCCATTAAACATGGTTTAACAGAAGCCATGCATACAGTAGTGCTCATATGAGTGGTTTAACACAGGCAATATGTGTGTGTGTGTGTGTGTGTGTGTGTCAGCCCACTCAACTTCACACAATCCCCTTCATTTAAACCTCTGACTAATGCATGAAGTAGAATCAGTGCATGCTAAACCACCTGTTTAAATCGCATTCACACAATTCAATGAAACAAACGTACTGGTGGCAACAACGGAACGGTATTCATGATGATCTGGTTCTGTCAGTCATGTTCTCAGTAGCTTGGCAGTCATGTGACCTGGAGCTTGCATGCTCATTGGCCACAGGAAGAGGGTGGAGTCCTGGCCTCTAACTGTCTGATAACAGTCTTGTTGGTTTGTTAGCGTAATGACAACAAAAGTTTGGCAAATGAGGGAGCTGGTTGATATGTGTGGCATTGCAGTGTTGGTGGAAAACACGGGTTGAGAGGAATCCAGGCGCTGGACAAGTGACAACTCCATACCTTTCAAAAGGTTCATGTGACCATGTGACAGATCCTGACATCCTTATGAATCCAGGGAATCAGCTGCAGAACAGGATGAATTTTTAGGATTTCAGGAAGTCAAAATTACTAACTGACAGACATTTCCCATGACATCAGACCTGACAGCTCAAATTATAAATCACCCTCATCAACTTACGGTTGTAAAGTAAAAAGTAAAAATTCGTAAGAGATTGAGATTGTTGTCAACACTGGTTTGTTATGCACTGGATCTCAGCTTTAATATACGTCTTTTTGAAGAAAATGTGGTGTTTGCCTATGCAACATTCATCACCATTAGGATGTTAGGAGTGTGTTTTGCGTGGTAGCTTGTTATTATGTGGGTGTAACAGGGTCTTAAGGTGGCATTTAGCATGTTTCTATGCTGTTGTTAGGACAGCTTCTGTGTACTACTAGACATTTAACAAGTGAGAAATTCCTCACACGCTGTCAACAATAGGGCAACAGATTTGTGAAACTAAATGCATTAACCTTTGATTTTGTGTGTAATGCTTAATATTATATATATTGATTGTACCAATCCAAGTAGATTTTTACATGTACACATATGAAGGGCTGATTTCATTTTGTTGCACTTTGCGACAAAGAATGTTGAATCTTATAAACAGATAATTGGCTGTTCATTACATTATTCTGGAGGGCTGCATATTTAAATCATCTTTGTTTACCATCTTGAGGTGGGTCGACAGTGATGTCCTCTGTCTCCGTGTCGTCCTTCATTTCTTCATCTTCATCCTCCTCTTCCTCTTCCAGCTCATTGGCGATTAGCTGTCGGGCTAGTTTAATGTTCAGGCCTTCATTATAATGCATCTTCCTCATCATCTGAAATTGTCTTTTTCTGGCTGGGGATGAACAGAACACATTCAATGCAAAGACCCACTGACTCGCTACACAAAACTCGATTATACGAAAAACAACAACTGTGTCAATAGAAGGTAATTGATCAAGACAATTACTTCAGTGCTACTTTGTTACAAAAAATATAGCATAGGCAGACTTACTTTCACTCCTTTCAAATTGAATTTCAATCATATTAAAATATATTTAAAACATATTTTTTAAATGAACATTTCAAAACTTAAAAATTCACATCTTAAAACAGAAAAACAGCAAAGAAACACAAACCACACACTAACTAACATAAGCATGCCAGTTTATCAGTGCAAGTAGTAACTGTACTGTACTTCAGTGTAAGCAGAGAAACAGACGTGAAGCTGAGCTGTGTGTGTATGACCTTGCTCCTCTGGACTCAGTTCCTCCTCTTCCTCCTCTTCCTCACTGCTCTCCTCATCTGGATCCCTCATGAAGCGAGACTCGGCACCCTCCATTGCTGCTGCCAGCCTGACAGAGAACGTAAGGGTTACGGGCTGCGTTCTAAACACACACTCAAACTGGAGCACACTAACAAACTGAGCAATCTCTGCTACATAAGAGCCACTTGCTCGTCTCTCAGGAGTGATCACACATACACACAATGACTGCTGGCAGGAGAAGCTTAAAATACACCAGCTTTAGGGCAACAGAACAGAGAGAAACAATGAGATGGACGACAACAACAGAAGAGAAAATGAAGATACAGACAGATTGCAGAGACCTGAGAGGGAATATAAGTTAGAGCTGTTATGTTACTCAGAGGATAAGAACAATGGCACACTCTCTGGACATAAACAGCAGACCCACAGATGGTTACAGGCCTGCAGCACATTAAAAGCTCACTGCCGTCTATCTTTAAGCATCTGTGTACATCAAACACCCTTTAAACGTAAACCTGATATTTCACCAACTTTATTATGTCCTGCAAATTCCACCAACCCAGTTTAATAGTTGTGGTTCAGGGTCATGTCATTTCCCATCAGTCCTGACACCAATCCCTCCTCCCCGTCCATCTTTGATTTATTTTGATGATAAACAAAATGTGACGTGAAGATTTTTTGCCGTCTGTAGCACAGTAGTACAGTAATAAAAAGTCTGTTTTCTAGAAAAGCTGTATAACTTGCTAAGGAATGTAATGAAATATGTAATAAATCAATTTCAACTATATTAAAAGTTGACTACTGTAGTCAACTAACTACAATATTTACATTTACATTTTTTC
Source organism: Yasuhikotakia modesta (assembly GCA_036877545.1). Taxonomy (NCBI): domain Eukaryota; kingdom Metazoa; phylum Chordata; class Actinopteri; order Cypriniformes; family Botiidae; genus Yasuhikotakia; species Yasuhikotakia modesta. The sequence goes on along the minus strand of JBAJNP010002817.1, from coordinate 28,633 downwards.
ATTTGGCAGACGCTTTTATCCAAAGCAACTTACAGTGAATTCAAGTTACACATTTTTACTAGTACATCTTTGCGCTAATAACGCAATGCTCTAGCAACTGAGCTATACAGGAGCAAAATATTTAATGACTGGAATTTCATATAACCAACATCTTTACATTATTTCCTTTATGCCAGAGAAGGTCATGGAGGCCAAAAACATATCCTCCCTGTAGGAGGTCTGTATGTGTATCCTAGTCTGTATGTGGAATCAAACTAACAGAAGTAATAAGACCAGACAGAAGACACCATGTTAAAGGGGTTATCATCTGTGAATCTTGAATCGTTTGAATTGTGACCGTCGCTTTGCCTGTAGGCCGTATAAGCACATCTGTTCTGTGTAAACCCAGTTCTGCTTGTTAATGTATCATCTGTGAGTACCAACTCTACAGACTGTTTGTGTTCAACTAACCTTGTGTACATGAGGCAAGTAAACCAATAATATATCAAATTCTGTTACAACACTTCAATGACACTCCATCATTAAATTTACATTTAAACTTAAACCCAAACCTAAACTTAAACCTAAAGTTTCTGTAACACAATCTGATGTTAACATGTTGGGTCCAGCTTTCAGAAATCCAAATGACAGCTTGTTTTTAAACTGGCCCAACTCTTTTACTCACACATAAAACACATCTGACACATTTGTATCTATAAACATAGAGAGTTATGTGTACATGTTACTCTTGTTTTAACACTGTTTTCTGTAAACACCAGAAAGGAAACATCATTTAAGTGTTGGTAGAGTGCTTGGTGTAAACATGCAGGTTTGCTGACTGCTAGCTCCTAAAGGTATTACAGTTTTTGAAGAACTGTATTCTGTATATATGCTGTAAAGGAATAGTTCACCCAAAAAGGAAAATTCATAATTTATTCACAATTATAACATCCATGAATAAATGATGTACTGACCGCCTAAAAATGATGATTGCACTTTTTTGGGTGTTCAAAAACTCAGGCAGTATTTAAGGCCATTAAAAAGCTAAGAGGAGCCAGAATATTATTTAACAACTCTGTGTTCTGCTGAAGATAAATTGAAAGTGAAACTTCATTTTGGGGTGAACTATTCCTTTAACTCAGTGATGGCATTTACAGTATGCCGTGTCTGGAACCAGACTTCACACAGTTGGATTATAACGAACGCTTGTCAGACTAGATATTACTTACTTTTTGGCTAGGTCATCTCCAGGCAGGACTGTATTACCATCTGAGTCACTAAGTGCCCCCTCATCCTCTTCATCGCCCACCATCCTAAGAGGGACAGAAACAGTTTTGGCCGACAGCCAGAAAACATCGGGGGGAAAACAGCATGACCTTTCTGACAAGTTTGCTGTCATATTGAGTTGCGCCCTCAGTGTGTCTCTGGCATTTTGTGGACAGTGGGTAACATCGCAAAAGTACAGCAATGGCTTTACTATGGCTTCAGATTCTACATTATTTCTAGGCTACTAATTAACTAAGTGACACTGACCTTGTGATCTTAGCTGTAGGTCAGATTCCATATGCAATAATATTAGATAGCAACTGTTTTTATCAGTTTATAGGTTGAACTACCCTATAAGGGTTTCTGTGATTTGTTTAGGGGTTGGCAGGAGTGCAGGTTTACTGACCTGTGGTATGGCGTGCTGGGCTCATCTATCTTCATCAACCCGTAGTCCTTGTCTGCTGGGTGATATGTGGCCAAAATATTCATTTCATCCCATTTCTGTGACTTCTTCCTGGACAGAACAAGTGCAGACACAAAGTTAGCACACAAGTGCCGATACAACCATTAGCCCTAATACAAACATTCCACTGAGATTAGCTACATGGCTCTGCCCTATTTTAAAACTTTATTGATTTACCTTTTGGTGACACAGATGATAAGACTGGCAAACACACTGTTTGGGAAACTCCACCATAGATTATGAAAAACCTATTATTGAACCCTACATAAGCGTAAGCTAAACAGCGTAAGCTAAACAGCTCAAAGTTCAAACCACTTCAGCTCATTTGCTTTACATCTTAAAAACTCAAATGATTACCAGAAAATCCACATTGTACCATTAGATGACAGTGTGAAAATCAAAACATGATGGAAGACAAACTGACTATAGATATCTGGGTTTGTAAGAGTTTAATGACAACATACTAATGACTTTGACACGTTTGTGCATGTGATGTTATTCCTATAGCCTGCATGATTAGATACAAAATACTGATTCAATGCTAATGGAGTTTGAGAATGATGCCTGTGGTTAAAAATAACTACATTTTTGGGTTCATATTCAGCTGTAGAGGGTTTACTGAAGCGACTGTCTTTATATTTATACTTAAGGAAAGACATTTTCACCAAAAAGTGCTTTTGATCAAACTGAAACTGAACTGATTATTAAAGGTGCCGTTTTTAATTAGATACTTTTAACAGCAGCTGAAAGCTACAGACCAATATCTCTGTTACATTTACCTCTAGGCCTGGTTTATATACAGGCTTAGACTAAGCCAGGATTAGAACATTTCTTAGTAAAAACATTAATTATGTGTATCTTGAGGCAAAACAATAGGACTATATTTTAAGACCAGTGTAAGTTTCTGTCAGTTAAACAGCTTAGGCATGCATTTAGGCATTTGGCATCAGTCTAAAATCTTTTCTGAGATTAATATGTACAGTCAGAAGATTATATCTGTACAGTCATACATGGATTCATATACAGGTCCAAACCGTGGCAGTGTCTGGTCATCATGATGACCCCAATCTCTACTGCCCAACCTCTCTGTAAGTTCTTGGCGTTCTACCTCAATAAAGTATAAAGATGCTTTTCAAAACCTTCTCTGCACCTAATGTACATTAAAGGAACTTCCAACACATGTATGTAATCTTCTGACTGGTCACCAGATTAAAGAAATTGATAGTAATTTAACCATTACAGTCCAGCACTTCCTGTAAAACAAAGTTTTAGTCATACTGTAATAATCTCTCTCTACTCTCTGCTCTAGCTTTGAGGGTTACTAGGAAGTCCTTGAATGTCAATCTAGCAATTATAAATCGTTGCTTTAATGCTTTAACCTGCTTAATGACTAAACAAATGCTTTAGTAGAAAACATGGTCTCACATTTAATGTGCATCTACTGTGTTAAGGGGATTGAAATCCCCTCTTAACAGAATTCTGGCAAAGCTTTACTGATTTATTGATTTTTATTATTATTATAAGGGCACAAGCACTGAAAGTTCAAGCACATGCACTTGCAGTTATATTTACTCTTATTATTACTACAACAGCTTGTTTGATTGGTTGGCTGTGTGACCTCAGTCAATCGATTAAGGCCCATGCAGTTGCAATGAACACCCACTCCACACAATGACAGTGGCACTTTATAATAAAGTACTTGGCTTCAACACTTTAAACATTACATAATTTTAACCAAGGTAACAGTAAAAACGTTTGTAGCATCGACCTGCTGCTTCTAGTGCGGCATAGTCAGATTAAAATCATGTCAGTGCATTAAGTAACACAAATCCACTGGACTGGAGCACGAGCGCTTCTGTAGCAGTTAAATGTGCCAATCCACACGGAAGAGGGACAGTTACACAACTGGCGTTTGGAAGAGATGCTGCCGTGTTTCCCAGCAACTGCAGAAATCCAGGATTAAAACACTGTGATATTTAACTACATTTCTACAACTATTACTACATTTCAAAGCACCAGAGATAAAGATGCTTGCACAAAAAGGATTAGTTTTATGTCTTATTTAGGGACATGATCAAAAAAACAAGACTAAATAAGATTTAGTGCCCTAAAGCATTCAGTTCTATGATGCTACGGCAACACAAAACTTAAACTAAAGGGTAGCCAAGAAAAAAATCAAGTAATCTCTTTCTAATGGATAGATGTTTATGTTCCCAGATTCATTGAGTTCCTATTGGACTCATGTCAGACGCAGAGACAGCCTTAATAATGAACAGTGATTTGTATATGTTAGTGTAATGTACATTGTCACACAAAAACTCTATTACAAATCTATTACAAATTTGTGTATTGTGTAATACAGGCAGGTAATTATTCAAGTTTTGAGGACTTTTCAATTGTTGTTTTTTACTTGTGATGCTGTAAAAAATTCACCCAACACTGAAAGAAAAAAGTGAGGCCAAAACAAAAACTACTATACCAAAAAAAGACCACTAATAACTTACCACATTTTAATAGTTTGTATGATTTCCTGCAGTTGATGCAAGGGTAAGTGTTAATGATGTGATATATTTAAATACAATGAACAATGCTTCTTTTACCCAACAGTAAGGGGAATTGTTGAAAAGACGTTTTTAAAAGCACAGATTAATTTGGTGTCACTGCAGCCATCTCTGTTCTCTCCCAGGACAGGAATTCAGTAATAAGTGCCATTCTTACAGTGTGTCCTATTTTTCTTAGAGTGGGAGAGCTGGATTCAAGAACAATGTCTTCTGGCAAGAGAGGAAGAGGAGGCAGAGGAAGACAACAGGGCAAAGAGAACACAACACCTACATACTGACAAGCACAACCTCCGCATAACATCCTTTATCAATGTTCTTAAAATATCCTGTTCAAATTTTGGTCAACACAAATAAAGGCACAATCAATATTTGGGCTCCACACTGACAACAGTTAGCTCAGTTAACAACATAGTGGGATTGTTGTTATTTTGGTTATTCTTTGACCTCCAGGAGAAAAACGGCATTAACAGAAACACTGAGAATATGTCTCTGGATGGGTCAATGTCAAAATAAATTAGATCAATTCTTACATTCGCGTCCCTTAGGGAGAAAGTCACACTTCCAATTTTACAAATCGTCTTCGGCAAATATGTTTTATGACTGACAACATTGTCATCACACTGATGTCATCATTGATTCATTTTTACTTTGTGATGTAAAAATACATTTTTGTGCTATAGGCCATTTTCAAAAGCCGACACATTGGTGTACACTGACACTTGGTTTAAACTGTTTACAAATATTTCACATAGACCTAAATAGCCATAAACAGACTTTACATTTCTGCTGTATAAAAATACTCTGCATGCCATTTAACTTTTATTTTTACTCTCTACATTCCTCAACCATAAAACTATAACCAATACTGAAGTAACCACAAAAACTGCTAGTTAGAAAAGAAAATGACAGCTCTTTTCAGGATGGCTTGTTATTTTACCATGACAGGGCAGTGGCTAGTCAACTAGTTAGCCCAGCTAACTTGACTAAACCCTCCAAAAGTGGTCGAGTATAGAGTATAGAGTATACAGTAGGGCGGCGTGAACATCATATTATGGTGTTAGTGTCGTCTGTCTGAGTTTTACTCACTGTTGGTCGTCCTCAGGATTTATAGGGGCTATTGATTCTGGGGTGTCTTGGACCGGTTCGTCGGGTCTTGATATGACGCTGGGTTTGTTCTTCAGGATGCCTTTAATGGGTCGCGGTGCTGCCATACCCGCCAACCCACCCAGAACTCCTCTTTCGCGCTGTTTTCACCTCCAGCAAACGCCCAAACACACCCAGGCGGCCCAACGACACCACTTTAAATAGTCAGAGGTCCGCTGGTGTGTTTTCCTCCTAAAGGTTAAAGTTAACCGGTGCCGGTTCCGTAAGTTTTAGAGACCGTTGCCTGATCGTTTCCCAGCAGTCGCGCACTTGACCGTTCGCAGAGAGGAAAGGAAATAGGGCGCCGCAGTCGGTCTCGCGCTCTCAGCTCTCGCGATAGTTGCAGTGCCGCTATAGCAACGCCATTATTGTTGTGGCAGTGTGGCCTCCGAAGGGCACTTGAAAGGAAAAATAGTATTGGCAGCTATTTATGGTTATAGTGTTTTTTTATTATTAAAAATACATTAATTAATGACTGGCTTTGTTTGTAGATTTACACTCCTTTACTCTTTCGAAGCTGTATTTTCTTTAAATAATTTAATAAAGTTCAATTTAACATTTACAGGAGTATATAACAGGACAAACACATGAAGGGTTTTCATACACATACTGCATTAGGTCTGTACCGTAATTCTCTAGCCCAACAATTGAGAATTGTTTGCAAATCTTAGAAACAAAATTCCTCCCATTCCTTGGCTTACGTCAGTAAAATATTTTCGCCCCTTTAATTTTTTTAAAACCAAAGTTGGGGGTTGGTGACCTTGGGGGTAATAGAGAACAGGTATGAAACAACATATGAAAATGCTAATAAAGTTGCATGATTAAAATGCCATAACTTTATGTGACTACATCATTTACATTATGTTTGAATCACAGAATTTATTTGATGTTATGCTCTATAGGAATGAGGTAAGTAGATACATAAAAATAATTTATAGACCAAATAACCAAACTTTCACAGGACTTGTAAAGAATTTACTCATTTGGCTAGACATTCCAAACAGGATATCAGATTTGCACCACATAAATAGCTTGATCAGTTTTAACCCCAAAACTTTAGAGGGTAGGCTGAAATTATTTGTTGTCCTCACAGAGGACTGTATACAGTTTTTCAACCAAACAAAAATATCTATTCTAAACAACTTCTAAATGTTACAGCTTAGGAACTGTGGGGATACTAAGAAATCTATTGTATTAAACAAGCATAAATCACGTCATACCACATATTAGTGACATTAAATGAGAGCTGTGAGTGAGGACAACAAGCCCAACACCAGAATCAGGAGGCTGACCTGGGTGCAAACTGCATAATTTTCTAACTGGCAGTCACTGTAAGGTTCAAGACAGGCCGCATAAGCCATAGCATGCGCTATGTAACTCTGTTCCTGTACACCATGGAAGAGGTGAGCCATTGGACCTTTGGCAAAAATAGCTACATCCTCAGATCCGTGAGTTTCAGAATCTAGAGGCACTGCGGCCTGCTGTAGGTATTCAGTTTTGCCTGGAACAAATATAGCACAAAAAACGTGTTACTATTATACAGGAGATTGTCTGTAAATAACATTTCTGGTCTTGTTCTCAAACATAGTTATTGTTTGACTTCAGAAGACATTTTTGAATCTGTTTGATGCTTTAATAGTTTCTATACAATTCTAAACAATTTCTATAATATGCAACAATATTGTATATTCAATTATTATAATATAATGGAATGCTATTAGGATATGAATTTCCTCAAATCAACCTGTGTGTTTGTGTAATATCTGATTTCCGTTCTTATTCTCTCATTCTTGTTTACTAATATCTCTAATTTTTTTAGTTTATGTATTATTATAGTCCTTTCATATTCTTTCCACTCCTTTTTACCCACATTCTAATCTTATTTTGATTAATATTAATACTTATTATTCTTGTTTAATCTTGTGTTGTGTCTGTATTGTCTTCACAAGCAGAAAGAAGGATTTCCACATTAAGTTTTCAACAGCATCACAGGACATAATTTAACTATTAACTCACAACAGTTGACTGTCATTGATTAATGGAAAAATTATTTTTTCCTAGTCTTAGAGACCTACTGCAATTCCCAGTGACCCGGACCTGAACTTTGGGTGTTTGGATCCATCCCAGCAACGGTTTGCTTTAATCTCATGCAGGTACAAATATGACCACAAGATGGTGTCATACCTGTATTTTAAAACTGTAGACATGTACGTTTCAACTTACTTGAGATCGTCTCATTCACATCAGGACGAGATCCGTTTACAATGCTGTATCCTGGACCATTGCCATAAAGTGCATTAGTAAACAGTTTACCATCCTCAGCTTTCGAATAGGACGTGCCTAAAACACACAGGAAGTAAACAAATTAAACTTTAATTAAATGCTGTCATTATTTTTTATTTACTCATTATTGTCAAAATAAATGACAAAACCACACAAACTTTTGGAGGTTTTGCAACTGAAAGATTCTACAGATTTTTAAGCTCTTCCCCAGACTGTTTGTTGAATAATACTAATAAAGGGTTTCTGACATTGTTTGTGTGTTACTTGTGGAAAATGAGGTAATGATACACTGTGACTTTCAGAAGCTCATAGATTTTCCCATACCTAGCACTGGATTGCCTCTGTACGAGTAGCCACCAAAAGAAAACACATGTGAATGGTCTGCAGTGACCACAGTCAGTGTGTCTAGTTCGCTGGTCAACTCAGCCGCCCGCGCGATGGCTCTGTCAAATTCCACAGCCTCGGTCAACGCATACTTGGCTTGCCCTGCATGATGGCCATGGTCTATTCTCCCACTTAAAGAAAAGAAAGTACAAAATAAGTGCATTCAGTTCATTCATTTCAGTCTTAAGCAATGGAAAACACATTATATCCACTTATCTTCCACAAAGAGGTAGAACCCATTAGGGTTTTTGCGAAGAATCTTGATCGCTTTTTCCGTCATCTCCGTCAAAGATGGATCCATGTTGTGGTCGCGATCCAGTTCGTACCTGGTGTCCTTTGGCTCAAAAAGCCCTGAGCACAACAATGAAAACAACAGCATTAAACCGCACTGACCACCCACCAGAATGGCTGACTTGGCAAATAGATTGTGCCAAACAGAGCTCATGCAATGACTGTAAAATCAGATTAATTTATTACCAGTTTAAACCAGCAATATGGTTTTATAATTATCGAAAATAGCACTGCTGAATCTGAATTCTTTATATGTGCTACATACTAGTTACTCAGACTTACCCATCAAGTAATCAGTATCCTTCTCTTTGACAGCATCAAAGTCTGATTTTTTCCAAACATATTTGGCATTCTGAGGTAAAGACTGGGTGTTAGAAATAGTGCAGCCAAAATTCTATCACAACTCCTATGCCCTGTTCTAAACCTTCTTGACATACAAAATGAGAATAAAAGTACAATGATTTTTGGATAAACTATTACTTAAACTATAGGACAAAATGAAGAAATGTTACAGTAAGATCTAATGTGTGGATTTGATGGGATTTGACTGGGCAAATTTTCAGTGAATAACACTTCATTAATGTAATTCTGTTCCTCAGAGGACTTTCAGTTTAGAGAAGAATCATTTATTTTAATATTACTTTATTATTTCTTGCCTTTCACTTTTTTATGGAAAAGAGTAGCTTAGGTGATTTGTTGAGAATGACAGAAGACTGCTTAAATCCTAATGAAAATTTCCTTATTCATTAATCCTTCAGTTCATTGGCCACAGAAAACTGAAGAACAAAAGTAAATGGCTCAAAAGATATAAATAGCTTTGTCTGCAAGGTCCTGACAGTTCCATACTTTTTTATCTTACTTTTCTGTTTGCAAGCCACTCCTCAACAAGGTTTTTATTGTCCAGTCGGCTCCCTGTGACTGTGGAGTATTCAGGATCTTTGACGTTCTTTGGAAACATATACTGCCTCCCACCACCTAAAATTACCTGCAACAATCAAACCAAAGAGGTGGGACATTTATTTAAGATAAACCTGTTTATAATAGTTTATCTCCTTGTTTATCACATGACCCCTGAAAAAAACAGTACAAACATAATGCTATTGAAACCCTTGTGGAATTTAAAACTGTCAATTAGAATACACTTCCTTCAGGCTTATTCACACAAACTAATTCAATAAACAAACAGACGTCCACATTTGCTTAGGGCAGGGCAGAGGTCAGGAAACCCTTAAGACCTTTATTATCTGGTTCAGGTGTGTTTGTTTTGGGTTGGAGGTAAACTCTGCCCTGGCCCTTCAATGACAGCAGGACCAGAGTCTCTTAGGAGGATCTCAGCAGCCGTAGAAGCGTTTCTGTTTATTACTCAGGCTGACACTCTTTATCACAGTTTTAGCAAGGACAGTTAAAACCTCTTAATATTGGCACATCCAGCTCAATGTCAGTAGAGGAAATGGTGGCATTTAAAAATCGTCTGGCCTTTTTTAAAGGAAGGAATCTGCAAGCCCTGAAGTCCTAAAGTGAAATTATTCTTAGAAAGCTACCAACTTCTTTTATGTGTAGTGTATGCCATCTACTGTGGAAGGCACAAAACCATGAAATATTGGTCTGATTTGTCCAATCATTGCATTCGGTCCAAATACAATGATAGGATGTTATACTTGACTGTGAAACTATATACATTCATGTGTTGGAGGAGAAGAGCACTCTTAATAGAGTGCAGGAAACGTTTTCTAGGCTAGGTTGCTATTGCTGGTCTCTCCAAAATTGCCTACATTTACATTCATTCAATTGGCAGACACTTTAATCCAAAGCAACTTACAGTGAATTCAACATCCACATTTTTTTAATCAGGACTTGCCTCCCCCTGGGATCAAACCCACAACCTTTGCGAACGCAATGCTCTACCAGTTGAGCTAACAGGAAGGCTGTGCCTAACCTAGGCTCTTACATTTATATCAGTATTACTGATTAGTTGGTATGCGATGTCTCTGCATCCTCCGGCGGCTGCCTCAGGTGTCAGTTCTTTATCACTGTACCATTCTCTGTCAGCGGTGTGGGAGTAACTAGCCGCGGGTGATGCGTGCTGGACACGCGCTGTGCTTACGATTCCCACAGATTTCCCTGGAGGAAATAAAACAAATAGTTTAGACAGACCAGGATAAAATATTAATTCAAAGCAAATTCTTATAGCCTTTTACAGCCTGTCATTTATTTACAGATAAGAATTCAGCCTGTCATTTAGCTAAAGATAAGAATTTAACCTCAACTGGTCCTTCAACCATTTAGAGCTATAAATATGTGGCTTCAAAGTTCATCTGTGTTCAAATCCAAAGCATTTAAATCTTTTGACAACAGATTTGCAACAGCTTGTAACTATTACATAAACTGTACTGCTTCAGTGCTGTTACCCGCCATCTTTGCACGATGAAGAACCGACATAACCTCGTTGCCTTTAGCAGTGTTGCATTGTGTGCGCCGTGCAGCTGCACTGAGGCCCAAGGTGCCGTAGTTTGCCTTCACGCCACAGAGGTACGCAGTGGCGGTCGCTGCACTGTCAGGCATCTGCTGGTCAACATTGTAGGTCTAAACAGCCACAAAAAAACACATACATTTATTCATTTGACAGACGCTTTTATCCAAAGCGACTTACAGTCAAGACAATGTATACACTTTTTTCAACAGTACTTGCATTACCTGGGTTCAAACCCACAACCTTTGCATTGCTAACGCAATGCACTACCAGTTGAGCTACAGGAAGGCTGCTATGCTTGGGTTAACAGGGTGTAAAACTGAACAACTAAACTAAACTCTTCTTCAGTTCACTTCTGTACTGAACTCAACACTACAGTGTTGTGAGGCACCTTTGACAGAGCGAGATGAGGAAATGTGTCCATGGTCAGGCTGCCCTCCTCTCCTGTTTTTCCACTCATCTGACCCTTCAGTATTCTGGCTGCAGTCACAGTGCTGATTCCCATCCCTTAAGAATAACATGAGCCACGCAAAAACCTTATCATCAGTATATACGTCACATTCCTAGCATGGTTTATAGACTTTGTTGTGTGTCTGAATATCTGAAGAATTACTATTATATAATTTATTATATTATGTAATTATAATAACATATTATAAATATCTTTAGGTAAGTAGCTGACACTGTGCCAAAATGATGGCTGTACCCTCAGGTCTCGCTTGTGATGACATTCCAAGTCAATACATTATTTTGGTGAGCCAATATCTGTTAATGTGGTATATAAGTTCTGTAATGTCAGCATTTGTTATATTAATTTTTTGTGTGTTTAGATGCCACATACCAAGTTTTGTGCAAACTGGAGTTTGAAGTTTTTGTAAAATTCAAATTTTGAGTCTGGGACTTGTGCTTAATTATTAGCATTGTTAGCATAAACGACTCTGAAGCATTACAGACTGTCCTGTATTTGTATACAGGTGGTGTGATATTGACTCAAGAGCAAAAGAAAACTAATGATTAAAATAACATTCTTACAACAAATGATAAGACTTGGCATAGAAATGAATACAATGTGTGTCACATACTAGAATGTTTCTTAACTCACCATCTCCAAGAAAGAGGATGAGATTGTCAGCACGGTGTGTGTTGGGCTTCATGGACAGAGCCGCATGGAGAGCCTGTTTTCCCTTCACATTCCAGAAGCTTGGGTTCTCCTCCTCAGCTTTCAGTTAAAAAAAATCATTATTTCCTTCATTTGGTTAAACGTTTACTGAAGAAAAAACAATAGCACAATTTTGAAAAGCACTTACCAGGAATAACAGAGAAGCATTTATTAAAGCAAGACACAACAAATAATCCAGTGATCAGAAGAGTTTGTCCTGTAGCCATGGTTGGAATAGAACAACACTGACAGCTCTATGAAATTGAAAGAGGTCTCTAAGAGGTCTTTTATAGCCTTGACTCCGACCGAAGGTCAGTTTTAGTTCTCAGCAGCTCTTTTGCAAGAAACACCATTTGATCACCTGATCATGCATGTACAACATGAAGGGTGTGCTAGCGTTCTAACTGACAGCTTACAGATGGCAAAAACCTCCCTAAATCAAAGGTATAAATTACCATGAAGAGGAAGTTGTCAATGAAGCTATTGGCAAATGTCTCATAATGGCATTCTATTATTATTATTATTATATGTAATGTAAAGGATAACTCATTTTGCACCATTTGTGCTACATGAACAATTCATGTTGTACACATGTATTGTTATACACTCAAATCGTATGGTTTGTTAAAGGATGGATGGCCATATCTAGAGCTGTGAGCAAAAAACATAGACTAACATTGAAGGACAGCAATATCTAAAGCCCTTTATATCATAGAGTGGCTCTTTTGACTTAAACAGCTTAATAACAACCACCTTGATTTCACCCCAATATGAGTTGCAAGTTTCAACAACTCAAACAACCTTCATACACTAAACATATACATAATTTTGTTATACATTACTGGATAGCATAATTACTTATTAGAAATCTAATCACAAGTCCAATAACATTGATAACATGACTAATGTCTTTTTATGAAAGTTTATTGGTCTCACGTGTTCAAAGTTTATAACCGCACAGTGCAAAAGTTTCTTACATTACACAATATATACAAAAATATCTTATAAGAAAATACATTAAGGAGAAATATACATTTATACACAAAACACTGCAGACCACCAATCTTAAAGACCACAATTACATTATATATTGGACAGTTTTAGCCAAAGCAATGTGCAGTGCATTCAAAGTATACCTTTCTGATCAAGCAGAATCAATTTAGGTTATAAATGTTCATTTGCCAAAATACTGCGGTCACAACCACACATACTTCAGTCTGTCATCTAATGATAATGTAAAACATGCCAGTTATAAAGAGAACTAGCCATGAAGGCGAGTTGTTACAGCCCCCAGAAAGCTCCTTGTGTGGCTGTGGTGGGCATTTGGTGTACGGCTCCAAGCATGCTGCGTACGCCATGCCGTGGGCCACATAGTTCTGTTCTTTGACTCCGTGAAAGAGGTGCGCCATCGGGCCTTTGGCATATATAGCCACATCTTCCCCTCCATGTGTCTCTGATTCTAAAGGAACAGCAGCTTGTTGCATGTATTCTTCATCTACTGTAAATTGGGGAGACAAATACATTAGCATTAGCATCTGACTATAGCATGTACAGCTGGGTTGTGTGTAATTTTAAGATGAATTGAGAATGCCTTTGTATTTTTTGTACTGCTGATGCATGAATGAGTTATCATAAGTATGAATTATCCATACACAAATCTTTATACAACATATGGGTTTTTAATAAAAAATAGAAGATATTATGTCTGAAATGTGTACTGTAATGGGCGTAACGCCTAAAATGTGAACAATATAAATGTGCTTAATTTCAAAGTGTTAAACTGCAATTCAAAAAAATTTTCAAGTAACATGCTGATGCTACGGCCAATTCATTTTAAAATCCAACTCATAAATTATATATTTATTCATTTGGCAGATGCTTTTATCCAAAGTGACTTACAGTGAATTCAAGGTACACGTTTTTTTAATCAGGACTTGCCTTCCCCTGGGATCACACCCATAACCTTTGTGGGGTTAACGCAATGCTCTACCAGTTGAGCTAACAGGAAGGCTAAATTATATATTTGCCAATACAAATACTTTGCCATACTCTGATATATAGAAACAATACTTAATTATGTACAAAAACTCACAATAATCCACTGCAGAAACATTTCCTCTAGTTCCATTCACATGAACATATCCTGGACCATTAGCGTACAGGAGACTAGTGAATGGGAGATTATCATCACCCATTTTTGGTGCCAGACCTGAAAAACACACAACATTTAAACAAGTGCTGTTAAATAACTGACAATTTAAATGCAATTTAAAACTGTGTATGTTGATTTATCACATTAGGAAATTACATTTTTTATGTCACTGTGGGATACAAATTCCATTCAGTGTACTTGTAAACACACACACCCAGAGCAATGGGTAGCTATCAGRGGTCAGGTGTCTTGCTCAAGGGCACTTTAGTTGCTACCTGCCAGAGCTGGAATCAAACCAGCAACCTACTGAGTTCAAGCCTGACTCACTTACCAGTAAATAGATATAGATATAGAGCGCATTGAATTGTGGGATACAGAATTATGAACAATGCGCTTTGCATATTAGTCATCGTAGTCTTCCCTATATACAGACTGTGCACAGTTAACAAACTATGTACTGCAGAAAAAGTTGTGTGTTAGCATGCTATTCCATAACTACAGTGATTAATTGAATGCCACTCAGGAAGTCCCATGATGCATTGTGCTGACAGGAAGTAGCTCAGAATGTACCAAAAATGGGGTTTCCTCTGGGTGTGTTCCCACCAAATGTGAAGACATGGGAGTGGTCTGCAGTGACAACAGTTAGCGTGTCAGCTTCACTGGTCAGCTCTGAAGCTCTCTGAACGGCCCGGTCAAACATCACTGTCTCGGTTAGGGCAAGCTTGGCAACCCCATCATGGTGTCCATGATCAATTCTACCCCTTAAAATAACAAAGACACGTCACTATAACAGATTCTGAGTGGTTGCTTATCTATGTATATGCAATAAGACTAAATCCAATAACAAATACTTATCTTCCACAAAGAGAAAGAAACCTTTAGGATTCTTTCTGAGGATTTGAATGGCTTTCTCTGTCATGTCCACAATGGATGGGTCACGGGTGCGATTCCTGAAAACCTCAAATCTCATGTCCTTTGGTTCGAAGAGACCTGTATAAACACAAGCACACATTAATCATTATAGTGTATATATACACTAATTAATTCAGTTGTTGTTATTTGGACATTATTTGTAGTTTTATAGTAACTTTTCTTCATCAAATGCTGGGTGATAGATATTAAATACAATATATTCACAGAGATACTCTATAATTCTTTACTGTCCTGTACCTCACATGTACAGCAGTGTTAAGACTGAGATTTTATAAGTATCTAAATTTCTATAGCAAAAATGACAGACACGGAGGGTCAGTTTTGTGACTTAGCAATTTGTGAGTAAGTTCATTAAAAACACATGACATTAAATATTGTTATTGGGATATATTTCAACAATTATCAAAAGCTAAACATATCAGTATAGTAATAAATCAATTGTGAATCTCATTTTGTGTTCCACAGAAAACAGCTAAAGTCATGATGACATCAACTATGTTAAGGTAACAGATAACAGAGATAACAGATAACAGATTGACATTGTTGGACAAACTATGCATTTAAAGTTACAGAATATGTTTGGTGTCCCATAGCACACAAATAAAATAATCACAGTGATAAAATCTTGTAACATTACCCATCAGGCAGTCTGTTGTTTTAACATTCACTGCATTCAACTGCTCTTTGTTCCAAACATACTGTGCTTTCCTTCCCTAACAAACAGGGCAGAAAACATAGAATAAAAACATAAGAATGATTGAGAGTTAAATATGTTTAGCTTAATACCTGGAGCTCTTTAGAAATACCTCACGCGCATTAAGCCAGATGTTTATGAGGTTCTTTTTGTCTTTGCGATCTCCCTTCCGTGACGATGAGGAGGGGTATTCCGGATCGGGGGTACCCTTGGGGGTCATGTACATACGCCCACCTCCAAGAATTACCTTTTGGATTTAATGAAAGTGGGTCTTTATATTTAAGTTGTTACATGTGTGTTCCTGTAGCTCAGCTGGTAAAGCATTGTGTTAGCAACACAGATGTTGTGGGTTTGATCCCAAGGAACACAAGAACTGATTAAATGTATACCTTGAATACACTGTAAGTCACTTTGGGAAAAGTGTGTACCAAATAAATAAATGTAACAAAATGACATCAGAATGTTTTATGGGGTTTGTTTGTCACTATAGGATGACATTCGGGCGAGTAAAGCGTTCAAGAATTTTTTGGATGCCATACATAAAACACATAAATAGTAAGTAATGGCTCACATCAATGTCAGTGTTGGTCACAAGCTGTGTGGCGATATCTGTGCAGCCCTGCCGACGGGCGCTGGAGGGCATATCTGCATCGCTGTACCAGCTGCGGCTCACGGAGTGGGCATAGGCTGCTGCGGGTGATGCATGCTGGACTCGTGTGGTGGTCACAATGCCAACAGACTTTCCTGGGTAAACATACACAAACACAAACACTTCATTACTTATATTTCAGATTAGGGCAATCCCATGATGCATTGTGATGAAAACTGTCATCACATGGAGCCAGAGGGTCATTTTAATTCTTTACAGAAAAGTGTTAATAGGAAATTTCTATTCAGACGTATGTTGTTGTAGTGTGACCTTACAAGCAATTAGCACCATTAATTTGATAGCACTAAGTCTTTGTATAAAGCATTGCAAATACGGCTAAAGAGTGAAGATATTCCTTTGGTAGAACTTGCTGTGTGTCTGTCAGTGTGTGAATGGAACATACCTTGCGCTTTGGCGCGATGTAATACTGAGAAAACCTCGTTGCCAAACGTGGTGTTGCACTCATAGGGCACTGCTTTAGCACTCAACCCCACCGTTTTAGCGTTAGCCTTCACACCACAATGATACGCTGTAGCTGTGCTAGCACTGTCTGCCACTTGTTTGTCAACACTATATGTCTGTTTGGAAACATATCATTTAACTGTATTAACTGTGGTCATTATGATATGAACAGAATATTAAAAGGTAAATTTAAATAAGCATGTTTCCTTAAACACATAATAGTTCTATTAAATGAAAACATTTAATAGAAAATGGATTAAAGCATTATAGATAACACATTCATATGTTTTTTATACAAAAGGCAAACATATACTTTTACAATAATAGGCATGTATGATAAAACACACACATATACAACTAAACTAACATTATATTCTTGATTAGATTACCTGTGTTTATGACACAATAAGAAGTTGGGAAATTAAAAGCTTCACACCTTGGACAGGGCAAGGTATGGGAATGTGTCCATAGCCAAAACAGTCTCTTCTCCTGATTTTCCCCTCATCTGACCTCGTAAAATACGAGCGGCTGAAACTGTGGACACGCCCATCCCTGAATGACAAACATATGGAATGACATAATGTCACAGCCTGATGCTAAAACCAACTTCTTTATGGACTCTTATATGCAGTTATATGGGGTAAGAGGTAACAGGTAAGGTTATGATGTCAAAAAACACCCCCACAGGTGAATAAGACAGACAGACTTCATTTGAACAATGAACAAACTGGTTACAAACGTTTACATGCCTGCTTACCAAATAAATAAAAATACATAAAAAGACATTTGAGTTGAAATTGTTTTACTATTCACCAAAAAGATAAAAATTGAAGACAATAGCATATAGAATAATATAATAGAAATATCATATCATAGTGTATTAAATTTAAGTCAAACCACAAAATCTCTTTAAAACTTACATTGTAATAGTCTTTGAGACACTATTACAACGTTTTTTACATTTTATTTTATTTTATGAGACATTATTTACAAGGTTTTGTGTACAACATTTTCCAGATCTTTTCCATTCCAGATTGTTTGTCACTCACCATCACCAAGGAAGAGAATGATGTTTTTGGCTCGGTACGCCCGGCGTGGCAACGTAAGGGCAGCCTCCAGTGTCCTTCTGGCCTGTTCATTCCAATATGAAGGTTCTTTTTCCCATTCCGCTATTGAACAAGATAAACATCACAACATAAACAACTTCTCCCTTTCAGAAATAACACCAGTCTGGCATTGTAACTCTTTTAAAGAGGTTTGCACCGCAAACCTGCCCTGACACGACTTAAGAGCCCCATGCTAACAGTCAAACAGCCACAGTCTGCCAAACAAACTGAAACTACACTCAACTTTTCACCACCTCAACCTTCGTCAGATAACAGAAACTCCAACTCACAAAGTCCCCTGGGTCTGGTTTCAACCTCCATGCAAAAAACCCACAAGCCCAATGGGGGACGTTACCTGTGCAAAGTGCTAATATTGGGAATCTAGACAATAGGAGTGCTGTGTTCTTACCCACGGCCTCTAGGTTACAGCTGGTGGTTAGGAGAAGGTGAGCCAATAGGATTAGCGTGCCAGGGGCCTGGTAATAACCCGAACACATCCTGAGCGACAGAGAGAAGGAGCGACCTCAGCACACCTCAGCGCTGTAAGGAGTGTCTTCACAAACCTCCAGCCCCTGCTTTTTAAACCCAGGGTGTGTTGCAAGCCAGGGCCCCAGGCAGCTCATAGGCTCATGTTGGGGGACCACACAGGGCTAGTAAGCCCCTTGAATGTTTTTTTTTTTCCCAGAATCCAGAGTTTTTGTTTTAAAAGACCGTTCTTCCTTGTTTCTTTTTCTTCTTCTGAGATCTCTCCTGAGATCTGCTGGAGCTGCAGTGGCCCTTTGATGTGGCGAGTTGTGCTAATGCTTGTTTTTATCCAATGGCTGATTCGGCAGGGGGAAAATCTGAGCTCAAGCTGGCAATGAACATCATTCAAACCATATTGCTTTTTTTGTTATTATACCTCTTTGAAAATAAGTCCAGTGTGGTAAAAATTCAAGCACACTGGTTTATAGAAGATAACAATCCCACAATGGCTACAAATGTATCTTCTGTTTCTCTGTAAAGAATAGAAAAATATTTCCTATTCTAAATTCTGATAAGATAAGCTGTGTGTTTAAAATATATGCACGTGCTAATTCCTAGCTAGACACAAGTGATCTGAAGTGAAATTGTGAAGTTGAAACTGAAACTAGCTTTTATTGGCCTCATTGTGGCTTAAATGTGGCTTATTGACCAAATAAACCACCCACTTCTAATTATTACCGATATTAAGCATTAAATATTCATTTATCTTACTGCCGTTAGAAAAAGACATAAAGGTTGTGAGTTAATTACTTTAGTAACTGAAGGTTTGCTGACTAACTGCACACTTGGACGTGTTTTTTGTGGGAAATAAGCAAAAGCAGCATTTTTCCTCTATGAGGTAGTGGAGGTTTAACGCTGTAAAAACAGAGAGAGACAAGAGAGGAAAAAAACTAGACAACATTAAGAAAAACTCCAGGAACAGTCGGTGCCGGACATCAAATCCAGCAGTTTGTTAATGAGCCTTACAGAATATCTCAAGTGTGTCAGATGGACAAGACATTACACAGCACTGCGTCCTCATCTGAGGCGATTCAGGCTGCTAATAAAAGAGGAAAGTTGAACCGTTCGATCACTGAGGCCTCACATGATGTGAGCACACAGCATGTACAAAAATGAGTGAGGAAACGCAACACTGGGCTTGCTGGGACACGTCAACCCATTGTGACGGCAGGCAACCCTTTTAAGGCGGTTTCTAATCTGAGATATTTTTCTTTCTTATTCTAAAATCCTTTGAAAGTCTACAGACTGGAAGTGACACTTATCCAAACATGTAGTTCAGAGACTGTTTTGAAAACAGAAACTGTGACAAATGCATTGTTATAAAATGCAACAAGTCCTATTTAATTTTGCCTTAGCGTATGTTTTTTATACAACGATGTACCTTCGCATTTTTCACATACAGAAAACAACGTTGACAATGTTTTCAGTAAACAAGGTTTTCTTTTTCTGTAGAAAATTGGGTTGTGTAAACACCCCTTGAGAGACATTGGTTTTAAATGACAATGGATAGACTGTTAAAGACGGTTAAATTGTTGTAAATTTTAACTCATTCCAACCCAACGGAAATCAATTAATGATGTATTTGTATGTACCTAATATTTTTTAACTGAAAAATCACAAACATTTTATATATGTAGTGTCAATAAAACTTTAAATATGTAAATAAAGTTTAATATTATACATATAACTGTTTTAGATTTAAAGACTTTTATGAAAATCTATTTTCATCATATTGTTTCAAAAACTGTTAGATCCCATTTCCAAACCATTTTAGTACCAAAAATAAGTTGTTTAAATAAATGTAAAAATCCACAAAAAGAGTGGAAAAGAATAAACTGTAACCTTCTATTAATAACATGTCTATACTAATTCCAAACAACTTCAGACATAACACTACGTGTCATATGCATTCAGTCATCTTCTCAAATATAACAACAAGAGACAAGAGCAGAACTCCATATGTATAATGAAACTGAAGCCATACATGACATCATAACATTTAAGTGAGCTGAAATGTCATAGCAAATGTAAGAGGGTTTCCAGTAAACAATAAAGTCTTTACATCTGGTGGAGCACTTGATGGGAGGGAAATGAGCAAACACCAGTTCTGAAATAGCATCAAACACTATACATGATGAATGTAAATTTCCCAAAAGCAACTATACAAGATATGATTTTTATTTTACATATGTGCAATGACTTATTAAGGCTTTAAACTGTAAAGCTAGTAATGTAACACCAGAAACATAATTCAACTAACATAAAAGACTGATGAAGACACTAAGTGTATTTAAGAAGAGTTAGAGTTTGTTAAACGCCTCAGGAAATTTGACTGATAATCTGACAATCTGCAACAGTTCAAGGTTTTCGTGTTCTGAAAGTATTCTGTTAACACTAATATGCATAATCTTAGAAAAGTTAAAACACTTAAAAATAGTTTCTCACACCTATTTTGGTTAATAAGACAATTGTTGTCAATGGTCTCTCTCTCTATCACTCTCTCTCTCTCACTCTCCCTTTCTTTTGTGTTTTTAAAAGGGCTGCATTAAACATTACTGTATCTGTTCCCTGGGAAATGTGTCTGATCCTTGTGTGCTAAACCACTTTAAATACTTTAATTAGATAGTATATGGAGAAAACACTACTGAGTCTCATAAATGCATTTAATCTTTAACCTTGGATTCATGAAATCTGCCAGATCACACAGACAGGTAAAGCATTAGTCGTGTATCTAACACATTTTTTGTCTGTTTCCCAGTAACTCTTAGCCAGCCTGCCATGACTCGTCCTTTGCAAAACGCCAAACAATAGCTGGCAAACTTTCTTACCTCTTAAACAAAGTTGGAGCAATAAATGACTGACGTAAAATAGTTTTGCTAGGCCCTTAAGCAACGCATTTCATGAGAGAGAAAAGTCTTGCGCTGCTATTTAAATCACAAATGTCCAAACCTATTAACGTAAAGTAGCTTGTCTTTTAAAGATCGAGGCCACATCTGTGTATAGTTATGAAAAGTAAGCCTGTTTTGTGGAGGTCAGTGCAGTCCTGTTCATATCGTTTAGAAAAATGTAAAAAAGGAACGCTGATTTTGTATTTTTACTCTTGAAGGTTGCTTAATGGTTCAGGGTCTGGTACAACGGTTTTAGATTTTAGTCCAGGTTGTGGTGACATGTTTGGACTAGATATACTCTAGATATTGTATTTATGTAAAGACAAATTTTGATTGTACAACAAATAGAAATAACTACAAGAAATATTTAAATAAACTCTTACCCATGTTACTCTATTTTTGGAGAAACCACATTTCAGTTTAAATGAAATGCAGTTGCAGGGTGGGAAAATAATGTACGGTGGAATATCATTAGGAATTGATTGGCTTATGAAAAATGGGCGTTACCAGAATGAATCTGTGTGTTTTAAGGGGAGGGACTAAAGCATGAGGGTTGATAATGTCAATATTCATTAAAATAATTATGAATATTATATAATATATAAGACACAGCAATTCAACCATGAAACCCTGACAGCCAATCAAGTCTGTTTAAATGTAAAGGGTTTGCACATTTAATGCAGCTTAGAAAATAACATAGTGTTATCAGTTATTGTGGATGCTAATATAGTTTTATCTTTATAGTCATTGTCAGTGTGAACAAGCCTTTGGAAAAGTAACATGTTTATATACTTAACATTAAGTATATAAAACAAACACAGCAAGCCTCACATCTTGGTACCTCTGAGGTTTGTGGCTGTCGATTAGAACGGTCCCACCTTAAAATGTGTTGGTAGTCTCTTCTTCCCTTCCAGCTGCCCAAACTACCACCCAGCAGGACTAATGTTGTTTTTTTGGAGAAGCTACACAGCGGTCGTAGCATGAGTCAAGTGCCTGAGGCCTACAGTATGTGTTGGGGTTCAGTAACATTTTGGTTTATTTCCACAACCGAGCATGCTGGAGCCAGGAAGACAAACCTCAGACTTCGCTGCATCCACAAACATTCTTAATAGGGAGCACTCTGTCCTACAGGTGTTAGCCAGACTAGGCCATAAAAACAAAGGCGAGACATGAAGATATGGACAGAGGAGGCTCTGGTTCTGGTGTTAGGCCACTGTAGTATCAGCACAAAGGTCAATGGTTCTGTTGCCAGAGAACACACATACTTATACAATTATAAAACATGAATTCAATATAAGTGTCTGCCAAATACATCAATGGAAATGTTTTGATGACCTTTTTTTATCAGCCCACTGGAAAATAAAGGCAGATTTACAAGGCACCAGGCTGCTTTACAATGTTTGTCAAATGAATTATTTGAATGGAATTCAAAGTGTAGTAGCAAGTGAACATATTTTCCCAAGCATGCAGGGAAAAGTCTTCCAGACTTCCAGAAACTCATAGAAATTAAGGGGTGGGTTCATTCGACTTGGCCCCGTAAGCTAACAGAACATGCTAGCAACCACTTGCCACTTGCTAGCAACAACGAGCCTGAAGTGCCCAGCAACATACCATAGCATTACCTTGGCAACCACCCACAACATTGAAAATGTGGTGTTGTGTTTTGCATTGACTAGCATACCATTTCTTTTAAAATGTAATGTAAAAATAATTACATTATAAGCAAATGCCTAATTTTAAATTAATTTTGTAACAAGTACAATGTTGCAATATTTCTGGATAAAAGCAACCTACTGTATTGTACATAAAAGCTTTTATTTAATAATTAAATATGATTAAATTTATAGAAACAATACGTCACTGTCAACTGTGAGTGAAAACAACAATGCTGTCTGCGTAACATAATATTCATTAATTAAAGGCAGGATGTATAAAATATTTCAGCAGGATCTGTACGTAAAAAGACATCATGAGATGAACTTTCAACAGTTGGTAATAAGTCTTAGCAAACCAACCAGGAAAGAGATAGAGAGAATGAGACAGCGAGAAAGAGAGAGCGAGAGAGAGAGAGAGAAAGAGAGATAGAGTGAGGTAGGAAGAGAGTTAGACAGGGGGAGGGGCAATTGTAATAAATGCTTCTCTGTAAAAAGCTCAGATTACAGTTTGTTTAACAGTAACAGGAACATCAGTGTGACTCACCACAGGTAAAACTCACACTGTGTAACAGCTAACAGTTTATCAACCATTCATGCGTATTGTTACTTTGAGTAACAGGGGTCGCATCATAGTCTTTCCTCTTACATTCTCAGTCAAGGTTTTGTCCCCAAATTCCAATAAGATCATAGAAGTACCACACCACAGCTTGTGTGTTACAAACACATCAGACATCATGTGTTTATTGATGCTATCAATGAGCAAATGTAATATAACCATCCAGCTGACATCAGAAAAGTTCACAACATGCTGTTTGTGCAGATTTTTGGTTTCACAGTGCATGTGATATAATACAGGGTCCTTAAAGATCCCTTGTTGGGTCGTTTGGGTCCATAAAAAAATCCACAGAACTTTCTGTTGCACAAAAAGTTATTTGTAGTAAATAAAGGTTCTACAGACTATAAAAAGGTTAAAAAGAACTGAAACGTTCTTTAATGAACCAAAAAATTGCTCTTCTATGGCATTAGCTTATATTTAAAATTTTATGACCCTTTAAGGACCAGTTTTAGTTCTTCCATTCTATTACTCAGTTGGTGTCATGTTGTTCACACACACAAGAAGCAGTAATATGTGAGAAAAAACAGCACGTCTTGCTTATTTTCCAGAAGACACCAGAGTTTGTGTTCCACGGCTTTTGCCCAGCATACACACAGCAGCCCACAGTGACTAAGATTACACAAAATGAAACTATTAGTTTACATTATTCGGAACAGGAAAGCATGAGTCATGAGTTACAGGAAGGAAACCCTCTCTGCTCTGCTTCATGAAGCTAAACTTTGGGATCAAGGAATTAACTTCTCATAGGTGTGTGAAGCACAGGCTGTCAGTAGCCTCTGCACACTGCTTATTCAGATGGCTGTGTAAATGGTGCATACTGCGTTTGTAGGAAGCACACTTCCCATGACATAGTGTGAACACAGAAGACCTTTTAACCACACCAGTGGTCCACCAGACCTTAACAGGGTCTTAACAGTCGTCTCTGGCAATTGTCGGTTACTGTTTTGTTTAAAGCTGGCATTAACAACAGAGAATCTAGAACCTTTGAAACACAGAGCTATGAAAGTTAACTGATAATGAGATAAAGGGGTCATTGATGCATTGCTAACAGTAACAGTACGGTTTCCTATAAATTAATTTCATAGATTAGTCATAGATTAGACCATGTTACCAGATAGAGATACGATCACTCACCCAGTATACAGGATATCTAAAAGAGAGAACAAAAATTAATAAGACAATTCTATAAGATTAATTTATACATTAAATAAACTGGCTATTTTTGGTTATAATATATAACAAATAACTTCATGAGAGGGAAGGCAGAGCCCAACATGATAACGGTAACAAGGTTTTTATTGACATGCACTATAATTACACAGAGCAGTAAACGTTGAACACAGGGCAAGAGTCTCTCAGTTCTGCAGTGTCAGGAGATTTCCTGATACATTAATTTCTATATATACAATACATCTTTAATATTATACATAACTGCTAACAGATCAAGAGATGCCCAAATATGAATGACCTGTTAGTCACAACAAAAGTAGTAAAGGAGAAATAGTACATTATATATACACTAAACAGTAATATAATATAAATTTCTAACTGTAACTGTTCAGCTACTGTACATGTCAGCTAGTGTCTCAGCTCATACCCACATACAGTAGCAATGTGCTAAAACACTTGAACACTTGTTTCCTAACTTTTCCACAAGGAAACTAAACCATTCTTTCCAAGTTCTAGGACACTCAAAACATCCAGTTTTTTTAGCCAATGTATAAATGTTATTGTTTGGTTTTAAAATATTATTCAAACATTTATAATGCATAAATTATAAAACATTAGAGTAATGTTTTTAACTTATAAAGTTTACTACTAAGTTCTACTAACACTACTGCAAGAATGTTCCCTGAAAACCTTAAAAGAACTTTAATAGAATGATAGCTAATGTTCTGAGAATGTTCGCTTTTAGCTGGATAGCCCCTGGCATCACGGTTGTAAGCGTTACAATTAAAACACTTTAGCAACCAGATAACAAACCTTGGCAACTACCTTTAATGCCATAACATTAAGGTGGCAAGATTTACAATGGCATGCTTCATTCATTTTCTTCAGAATATATTGTGGAAATGCAATAGTACAATAATAATACAATACAATACAATACAATAATAATAGCAGCAGTAGTTGGCTGTATTGGTATTTTGAGTGAGTCAGCAGTGTCTGTTAGCAGTCATACTGCTGTTAGCAGTCTATAATCATCATAATAATAATGTATAAAAGGTTAAAACAAAACAGTGACACAATGTCTGCAAAACGTCCGTCCCTGGGGAGCTTTCTCTAATTGTACCTTAAGAGGACAGCTGTAAACTTCACGCATCACAGTTACATCACGCGTGTCCCTTTTAACTTTTTATGGTGATGGATGTTGAGTTGTAACAGTGTGTTGTTTGATGTTGTACATGCTCATTTACAAGGTGCCAAACTAAGCAATGACGCCAGTCTGTCAACAACAAAATCACACATGAAGTGTATTTTGGGCTGTAAACCTACATCTGTTTTAATATTGTAACCCTGCTTCTGAAGAGACCCTTGTGGGAGTAGATAACATCCAGTTTATCTACTAAGTTTCTGCAAGATATTTTTATGTGATGTGTGTGTGTGTGTGTGTAAGGGGTTGTGTCTGATAAATGTTTATGCCACCCAAACACTTAAAATACTCGTTTGAAAAGACTTCTGTCAGCATTTATTGTCTTGGTTTATGTCCATATTGAAAATACCAATTATTTAAGTGATGGCGCTGCCTAGTGGTGACTTGCCGTCAGCCCCTTTTCTGAGTATCTTCACGTGAGCAGGTGGGTACGGGACACTGTGGGGGGCAGGTTGTGTCCCATAAAGTTTTTGTTTAAAGAGTATCAGAAAATTACCCTTCAAAGGTTGTGCTTTACAGTTAAGCGTGGTAAGGGTAGTTTAAATAAACAATTAACAAAACATAATAAGTATATTGGTATATATATATATATATATATATATATATATATATTAGTATAAACAATATAACCGTAATATGGCATGATATATTATGCCATATGCATTTTAAACATTGTAAGCTAGGCTTAAAAATGTTCCTGTTTAAAACTAGTCCAATGACTACTCAAAACATTCCCCTCCCATACGTAAAATACATATTTTTACAGATACTGTTATGCATTATACACAGTTTAATCTTGAAAATAACGGTATAGTAGCACACAGTAAAGTATTTTGAAACTTCAATAACTTCAGTCAAATAAAATTCATGCCATATTTAATGCCTTCCACAGAAAAACCACTAACTTGGCAGCACTGCAGAGAGAGTTTTTTTAAAGAAAGGGCTGGTCTTTATATCAGTCATGTATCACTGGAGAAAGATTACTGTCATGTGTAAACCAAGCACTCCAAGGCTCTGACTTCATTAAATTACTTTTATGTAATTCTTGTTTTTATGTAGTTTATGGTTTGTGACAGTCAGTCACAACTTGCACATATCATAAATATGAGCAATGAATCACACCTTCTGTTAAACTGTCTGTGACGGCTATTATGAACCGGTTTTGTTGTTTTATGCAGTAAACTCTAAATATAGCTCACTGTTACACTCTTATAAAAGGTGCTTCACAATGGCTTTGAACCATTTTTGGCTTAATGGTTACTTAAAGAGCCTTTAACATCCATAAAATCTTTTTTTTTAAACATCTCTTTGTAGTGGAAAAGGGTAATAAGGAAATGCATCTATTAAGATCCTTTAACTGAATGGTTCTGTGGGGAACAAAATGGTTCTTCTATGACATCACTGTGAAAAACCATTTAATAACCTTTATTTTTCAATGTGTATGCTCAATATAATAAATAACTGCCTGCCCGTCATCTTCAATAAGGGATAATATTAGGTTTCCACACAAAATCAGCATTTGCTATTTGACCAAATGCTAATACATAATTACAGTCACTGAGCTCGTCCCAATGCATCATGGGATTGTATTGACTATGAAGGACACTGCCTTTGAATTTAACTTAAATGTAAAAATAAATGACGCGGCTGCCTATCTTTTAGGACAAATGATGTGTCAGAGCATGCTTATGCCTTCTGTCAGGCTAGGCATCAGCCTAGGTGTTGGAATGATCTCCATGGCACAATACAGATGCCTACAGACCCTCAGGAGCTGAAGGATATAGTTCCCATGCATGGATATGCCCTCATATTTAAGCATCTAGACTTCAACAGTGTCCAGCTCTGAATCTCTACTCCAAAGAGATCCTTAATTATCTCCACAGTAGAAACGTTTGACACGTCTTTCCCTCAGGTGCTAACAATCCCTGACGCAGGCAGGCATTGACAAGCCAGGCTGGGTATCCGGTGAGGAGGAAACAGTTCAATCTGTCATCTTAATTACCCTTCACATCTAATAAATACAATGATTGCACCATTATATTAGCCCATCGTTGAGTTCTCAGGTCCCAAGCAGCTGGAACAAGTGTTATATCGATAGTAATTACCTTAAGGAGTTTAAAAGAATAAACCTTCTGTATTCAATAAAAGCTTTTTGACAGATGTTTACAGCTTTCAGATGCCCCACGGAACTAAAAATGAGGAAAGGAGACAAGATGTTTTTCATCTTTTAAGTTGTTATCAGGTCATGTGTCTAACAGGTTGAGACGATGAGGTAACACTCAAGATGAATTCTGTTATGAAACCTACAGCTTACTGAACTGTGGAGAATGCCAGCAGGACCAAAGGCAGCGTTTACAAAAGAATCAAGATATTATGTTGTCAATCACGCAATATGTCGGTTAGCGCACTCGTATGAGGCACAAGTGTAGCATAAAACACCACTTTACAAAGACTACAAAGATTAGGTTTAGTAAATAGTCATATCAGGAACAAGTTAAGCTTCAGGCAGTTGCAGCAAGAGGTTCTCACAGTTCTAGAAGGATCCTAAGCACTTTTAATATATTGTACATTGTCTGCTTA
>JBAJNP010002816.1:0-44689 GCA_036877545.1 Yasuhikotakia modesta | reverse complement strand
GGAATTTTGAATATGAAGTGAGCTGAATCGCCTGAGATCATTCTTCAAGGCAACAGATACCTTTAAATCATAAAAAAGTGTTAGATTGAACAATTAAAATGTTATTTAAAAATGTTTCTAAACAAACTATAAATTTATAAAATTCTGAAATCCTGTTTTCAACCTTGCTAGCCATATGTGTAGCGGAGGTGAGAGATAAACTGCCTCCTGTGGATTTCATGTGTGTGGAAAAGGCAGGACAATCGTCCTCTTGATGTAGATGTTGTTGACTGTGTCTGCTCCTGTTATCTCCACCTCTGTGTGTTTCACCATGTTGCAGCATTCCTGGAATACAGTGTAAATATGTTGGTATCTATATGCACATTTATATATGTCTTTTTACTACAATATTAATTTAAATACATATTCATACATGCAGTTTAGATATTTTACACAGTATTATCAAAATAAGTTTAGATCAGTGATTAGAGATTAGTGCCATTTTATCTGCTTTGCTAAAATATTTATTATCAGGATTTATACAGAATCATTATCACAAATATTTTAATTTAAAACTGGCTGGAGATTAATCTTATGTTTCCCACTCATCTTCTTTGTGTGTGAAATAGCTTTGCTTGCCTTACTAAATTGTTGTTGTAAACTGTTACTTACTAAATACCATAGATTTTTTGCAGTTATTTGCAGTGATTTGCAGTATATCTGATATATGAATTTATCATATATGTGTAGTTTAAAACACTTTAGATAAAGGAACTTTAATTCAGTGTAATAATTTACCACAATATTATGTCAAATATTACCACAATATGTCAAAAGCTAGTTTGTTTTGGCCTTTGCAGCACCCCGTCTTTGTGGTTTTTAGAACATGTTTAACAAGTCGTGTTCAGTGTAAAACAGCAGAAAGTTTGTGTTGCTTATTTCTCTGACAGGTGAAGTGACATTTAAACATTAACCACATCCAGTGTGATAAATGTCACTTTTTCACCTGGGGGGTTTTTCAAGTCAACAACGTGATAAGGAGATAAAGGCAGCTGTAGGAAATTAGTGGAGAGCCTCATGTGACATTGTGGGTGCTGTACAGTGTCACACGTTTTTGTGTTACACCTTGTAAGCACAGAATTTGTGTTATGATTAATTACACGATTCATTAATAGCATGTTTCTGTGCCACCGGTGATGACAATAGTGTTATCGCAACACATTATTTAATTTCTTAAGGCTCCAACCAGATTTATTATGTTTATTTTATACTATACTTTATACATAACCTTTCCATTGACTCAGACATGTTCCTCTGAGTTACTTTGACCTAAAGATGATATTGATAACATTGGAATATTCAAGGCATTGAAACTCATTAATCATCTCTCATTCTGAATACAGCATCCTCTCGGTTCCATTCACTGAGCCTCAATCCTTCGAGATATGAGTACACTCTGAACCAGCTGAGGGTTTCATTTCACATTAAGTCCACAAATCAGATTATTAGATCTGATGTAAGAACACTCTGATGTGAGTGCGTTGATATGAATCCAGTGCAACCTCTGAAATACTTTCAATTCACATCTGAAACTTGAAATGTGTCATTAACAAACACATATGGAACAGAAAGAAAAGTCTGGCCTTATTACTCTCCCACTAGGTTAGCTGTTTATAGCCTACTGAAGATTTCATTTTGACTCACTTTTTCCAGCCTCTTGACTGTATACTTGACATCCCACGTTTAATACAGTGGGTATGTAATTCAAAAATAGCTTCCATTTGTTAAGCAAAACATGATAAAAATCAAGAGTGGAGTACTGTACTGTAAATTCAAGAGACACAAATGACAGCATTTTGTGGCTGGACAAACTGACAACATTTTACATTTTAGAAATATATTGCTGGCGTCATGGTTTAACTAATTTTGGAAGATCAGAATTACATGAGGTTAATTTGTCATCTGTTAAATTACATTTTGCAAGCATAACTTGCATATTATATTCGCATGCAACATGCAAGGACCTAAAAGAATTACAGGCGAAAGAAGAAGATTAAACAAATGAAGATTTTATCTATGACCTATGTTGTACACTTATAGAAACTGTCAAGGGTTAAATTTGCTTAGCATATAACTCATAACTTTTCTGTTGTTGTCAGAACCACCTAATGCTATCAAAACATGACTTTTTACACTTACAAAGATATAATTTCACAGTTTAAATAATGTGTTGACCCTTTAAAAAGATCAAGATAATAAAAGGCATTTAGTAAAACAGCCAAGCTAAATTTTTAACATGTTGCACCTGCTGTCCTTACAACACATTTTATTCTAGTGTGGTACAAAGTATTTTTAAAGTTTTGTAACTTACCCTCTACAGCAGGTGCCTGAATGATGCTCTCATGCTATGGAACATTAATTCCATAGTCAGGGGTTTACAAGTACCGTGTGATGGAATTGTTATGATAAATGCTTTTACTTGTAGAGCTCCTACACTTAAGTAAAATCACTCCCACACTTCCTTTGTGTCTGTAACGCTTTTCCTCAGTCTGTGAGTGTCTTTGTGCTTTAGATTTTCCCTCCGTTTGTGGCGCCTCTTAACAGGAAAGATAAACCAAATGCTGACTTTGATTCTGAGCCTGTAGACGCACAGACCTTGTTTGCATCTGCAGTTCAGGAAAGCCTGTTGTGTGTTTCTTTGCTATGCTGAGTGTGTTACTGCTTACAGTGTGAATGTGTTGCAGGTATTGTTATGGTAATGGGAATAGTATGGATTTTTAAATGGGGTTTAATGTGTCAGAACTGATCATACAGAAAACAAAAGATGCTTCTGTTTGTGGTGTAGATTTAAACACAATAAACTACTATTTGCTCCTATAAGTTAGGGTCAACTTTTTAAGTTGAATTTAAACACCAAAATTGATGTGCATAATATATTTACATAATCACTTCACCTACCAAGTGAATCATTCAATCAAATAATTATACATCCCTGTCACAACTGGCAAAAGGAATTTTAAAAAATCTTGGTTAACCGTTTTAGGATAAGAACATTTCAATTTTGCATTCTTGAAAAAAGGATGTTAAAAGCACATCTTAATTTTTAATATTAGTAGTAATAATAATAATAATAATACAGGCGAACACAAACTAATTGCCAATAATAGCTTACCTGTAGGGGTCTAAGAGATGTCAGTGAGAGAGCAATTATTAGGGTGAGTGCCCAGAAAATGCTTGGGTCACCTCTTTTATAATGTTTGCGTGACATTTAGTGGAATGTGTGTGTATGTGTGTGTGTGTGCACAGTAAGTTTTAACAACTACACAGGTTGTCTGCACATCATCTTTAGAAATTATGTGGCATTTTTGTTTCCTGTCTTCAGAATTTTTTTATCACAGCAAATGACAGTTTTCTATTAAAGTGAATACTTCCATTTCTACGTAAAGGTGCCCATTTTCTGGTTAATATTTTATAGATTTAACAGGCTCTTGTATTAATATGGTACATAATAAATGAGTACACAAACAATGTTTTGTCCTAGCAGATATATACTTCTTAAAACAGAAGAGACAAAATTACTTCTGCAACTACTTTTTTTCAAATTTGCATTTTTCTTCCTGATTATTTGTCAAAGTTAAGTGCAGTACTTAATTTTAAGTCAAAATTAAGTTAAATAATAGTTTTTTTCATGAAAAATAATAGTTTTTTTCATATTCATGAAAAAATATTTTTTCATATTTTTTCATATGGGTCAGATATTGTTATTAAGACTCCTTCAATAAATAAGGACCATTATGGCTTAAAACAACAGAAACCGTGAAGTCCATTCCGGAACACTGGAAAATGAGAATCTGCTGAAAATAACCTTTTACGTGTTCGGAAAGTCCGTGTTCAGGGTGTGACGTCCTTTTCGTGTTCTGGGGGGAGACCAGTAAACCTATGTACATGTACAGAACATGCGTGTAGATTAGTTTAATGCAGGAAAAAACAGGCTCATCCTGTGGTTGAAAAAGGTCATTGATATTGAACAAATTGTTTTAAAGGTGCATCTCTTTTAGTGGCACTTAAATTTCATGTACGTAGACATGCACAGACTTTTCTGAGCACAAAAACATCCTTGTTGTTTTTTAACACTGTGAGAACTGTGGCAAATAATGTAATGATGAACAGAACAGAGGATGATGTTTTAACATGCATATGTTACCAGGTAAATCAGTTTAAAAACAAAAATGCATTTTTGCAACCCTGTTAGTATTAGTTTTGATTAAATTGATTATATTGATTGAGTTTGTTTGACCATGAATTAAAATGCATACAGCCTACGTAGGTCACAAATAAACATTTATTTACTGATAATGGATTTTAACATGCATTGATTGTAAGATATAACAATTTAAGCCATGTATCACAGAATCTGATTTCATATGCTGTTATAGAATACTGATTCTGCAAACTGCATGTTTAGTATGTAGTACTTTTCAAACATTATTTTCTTCTAAAACAGGGTTTATTGGAGTATGGCTAGTTGTTTTACAAAATATATAAATATGTATATTTAAAATATTTGGCATGTTGTTGAATACAACACCAGCACACATTATTTTTCTCTTTATAAGAGCTAATGCAAAATGTATCATGGGACAATTTAGATGGGGTAGTTCAATACCTTTTTAAAGTAATCTTTCATTACAATTCCAGACCCAATTCTTTCATGTATATTAGTTTGCAATTCGCTAATGCTTACAGTATTACGTAGCCTAAAATATGGGAGTTGCAGGTGGGACTTTTGTTTTGCTTTTCTGTAGTTATTTTAGGATTAATGAACAAGCTGTTTAAACGTCGCCATTACAATCAACTGCTACAACATTTTAACTCACATATCGATTGTGTTGATTTATTGTCTTAAATAAATTGTTTTGTGTGTCTGATTTGTTTTGTTTCTATTGCCGTTAGTTATACAAGACTATTATGTTATACATAGAAATTAGCAGTAAACATTTGGCTTATTTTAATTAGACGTATTTCCTTTCCCGATAACCGCAGGCCAACAAATCGGCTTGACTTGAAACTTTAAAATAGGAGTGGGGCGTGTGCTGCTCGGAGCGACCAACAGCGGATAAGTGGGAGGGATATACCGACAGATCCCATCTTCCTCTTGACCTCTGGAAAACGATGGACTTGCAGCTTCCTTCTAAATTTAGTCTGTGCACAAATTGTCGCTCTTATTTATTATAATAGCTTAGGCCTGCTGATCCTAACGGGGTGGCAAACCTTTGCAGTAGTTCCTCAGGCACTGTGCGGGGAAGCACGATGTGACCTCGGAACGAGCATTGCGCACCATTACAGCGGCACCGGCACCTTTCGTGTTAAATGACAAATGTAAGCGAGAACAGGGTCAAAAACAGACGTAATGGCGCAGGGGAATAGTACTAATTTCTTAACAATTCCTTCTCAAGAAGGTCTTTTCAGGACGGTGAGAGTAGAACGATCCGGAGAGGAGAACAGCAATTCACCCTTTGACGATGAAGATGATGAAGACACGGAGGAAGACGTCCGGCTCATACCGAGGTGCTCTCCAGTGCCCAGAAAGCGAGGATCTTCGATTGCCGATGAAACTGCCGAGTACATGCGAATTCGCCTTGCGTTACCAAATCGGAGAGTATCGTTTGCCGATGCCACGGGAGGCGACCTGGTTGATGTTAAGATGTTCGTACCGTTTGATTCGGATGAAGAGGACGATTCAAGGTGGGAAGAAGAGGAGGCGCGGTACCGAAACACGTACCGCAAGCCCACTTATCGCGTGTGGCCGGAATTCCAGGTTCTCAGGGGAACAGAACTGGTGCTCTCCGTCCACACCAACAAGCTGGAAGTAGAGAGGATAACATCGGTGCCGGACGATCCCCTGTGTTTCGAGGTTCTGATACGTGTGCTTAACATTTCCTTTCACAAATCGGTCAGTGCCCGGTCCACCATGGACGGCTGGATCACTCACTTCGATTATCCAGCCGAGTACGTGCAGGGCTCCAACAACTGCGAAACGGACCAATTTTCCGTGAAGCTGTCTTTTGCATCACCATATGTTTTCAATGGAGCGCGAATAGATTTTGTAGTGCGTTATGAGACGTCAGATGGAGAGTTTTGGGCAAATAATTGCGGCAAGAATTATTCAGTAACTCTCACAGAGTCATATGAAGAAAACACGACCCAGTCTACCAATGCAGAGAATATTGAGCTGAGAGGTATATTAAAGCCCCCAAGGTACCGGTAAGTGGGCGTCATGGCGTTTCTGTTAGGGCACAGTGATTTAGACCATATATATATATATATATATATATATATTTAAACAGGGTCTGATCTGTAACACTCACTTTCCTTAACCTTTCAGAGCTCATATTTTTTCATTGTGCAAAATCACAAAGTTGTCACAAGTTGTCCAAGTTTTAATCCAAGCACTTATACACGTTTATAAAAATATTGTCATTTTAGCAAAGCTATGTATTATGAAGTCACCTTGAATTATGGTCAATGGTGAGAGGAGGATGGAAACAGGACAAGGCAGGTGTCACTTTCAGCTCTGGTGTATGGAGGCCTTACCTTTGAACCTTTGACCTTTCTGCAGGGGTCGCTCAGCAGAGGCAGAATGAGCCAATAAAAACAGAGACATACGCTGCGTTTCCTCCATGCATCTGGAGCAATTGAGCAATTTTCACTAACCTTTTACCTAGTTTATATATATATAACTTTTTTAAACACAGAAGTCATTTTCCCACAAATCTGTAAATGTGATTAAATAATCAAAAGGAGGCACATGCTCTAATTCCAAAATAAATGAATAATAAAAGACATAACCATGAAAGACACTCATGTTGTGTAGGACTCAAAGCCAAATTATGAGTTTGACCCACAGCCCCAAGCAGGTTCACAAGCAAACATGTTTTCAGCCCTTTCTGAAATGTAATATCTTGTGTTTATTTCACTGCACAATTACAATACAAGTAAACGTTTGTAGAATAAGATGCTTTCAACTATTTTCCACACAGTTTACAGATTGTTCAGTTTAGGACAATTGATAACCACAATAATCATACAAAAATGATTACTTGGCAAATAGAAATAAGAATATACAAAGATTGAGAGTATTGCCTTACATGAGCAGACCATCTGGTAGCCATGCTGAGCAAACCCCTGGTGAGGTTCCAGGAATGTTTTTTTTATGTATTTGGACAGATCTTATAACATCATTGGATCTATCATGTGGGTTTAAGTGATTTTATTAGGTGTTGTGAGGGTTAGTCAGTCTTCACCCACAATTTGATTTCCAATAAACAACTTAACTAAAACTGGAGGCGGTCAGATGTTACTATGGTAACAAATGACACAGAGGTTACAGTTATTTTCCATTTTGTAAAGCAATCATTTATACCTCTGGCATTATGCTATTTAACTTTAATAAGTAAAATTGATAAATGCGTTAAACTAAATCCTATGCAGTTTACTTTGTATTGCAATTGAATGTTTGACAGTTCCAAACTTTATTTAATGTTGTTTAATTATGTTTTCTTCTAGAGCAAGCAGTGATTATGTTGAATGCTATGACAAAGAAGATGGTATGTAATTCATATTTTTGTCATTTTTTTGCATAATTCATATTTTCATCCAATTGCTACAATTAAACAGCTGCATGGTGATCATTTGCTTAAAGTGATCCTATTGTGCGCTTTTACAAAGTCTTTATTTTGTTTATGTGGTGTAGTAGAATATTCCCACCCCTATGCATTAACCGCAAGATCCACTCTCAGGTAAACAGTAAACGATGGCATCAGTTTTGCCTTATGCATTTAGCAAGCAGATCAACTGGAATCACATTGACGAGTCTGCTGGTGTTAAAAAGTTGTGCATGTGTAAACTTCACTTAAACTTGTTAGCATGCACATCTCACATACCGGACCAGTTGTCAGTTAGCACTCCACTCTGATTACATATGACAACATACAACAGTAATAACAGCTTCAGTTTTGCTTTCAAGCCTGGTTCAGATAATAAAACAAACAGATCAACCAGAAGTTCTCTCAGATGTTCTGAAATAATATATCATATCAAAATAATCAGTGGAACATTTTCAAAATGATATAGTACTTAAAAATGTTTGAATAACTTTATTCTCACAACCAAGCAGTAACGCTAATGCAACTACATTTCACAACAAAGCGTTCATAAAATGAAAAAGTAATTTGTGCTCAGATGACTTTGGTTTTGTTTAAGCAGATCTGAGCACCACTGAGAATGATTCAGCGGCGAATCAAACCTCATACGCACAGCCGGCTGTAGTCCAGCCAGAGATTGACATTGAGGTGAGTGAGGTTTGCTTTTCGAGCAAATGAGTTCCAATTGCTTGCTGGGATAGCAGATGAAAAAATTCTGCATGTTGCAGCTATCAAAGACAAAAGCTTAAAGAGAGGCTTTTTTTACCTCCTGGCTCTAACCTTTACCTTTAGGTTTCTGTGACCTTAAAGCGGAAATCTTTTCGGTTTTTGTGCACAGTGTAAGGGCAACGTTTTCATGTTTCTTTTGTTTCATTCGGTTTGTTTTGATATGTACTGACATTTCCGGTTTGGAAAAGTCTACATTCAAGACACAAGACATTGTAAACATTTAACAGCTGAAACGCTTTTATGATATACATAAAAGTGTTAAAAAACTAAATAACTAAAAACTATTGTAACTTATTTTTATATATTGTTTAAAATTTGTATTTATGTTATTTAGAAAAGATTAATTGAATCATTGTATCTTGTTACAGTCTATGACATCATAGAGCTATTTGTTTATAATTGATGCCATATGTGCTTTCTGTTTATAGTTAGTGACATCGTTCGATAAGCTCTTGTCTGTCACTATTGCGACATGTGCATAGCTGCAGTGTTTTTCTGAGCCACCCGGGCAACAGTAAACTCAAGATATACAATTAAACTTTAACGCCTTCATTGTCTATTGTATTTAATTCTAGCCATGAATTGAACATTGACAATAATTCAATGTTTTTAATAATGTTTTTATTGTACTCGTAAACTCACACGAATTTTAATTCACTTATTAAAATTCCTGCCAACATATCACTGCTCAGATAACCCGCTTTCTATTTACAGTGTCAGTATGCTGTATTAAGTAGTTTGGTATTCACAACAGTAGCATTGCCATCTGTTTGTGGTCTTTGGTGAATGTTT
The DNA here is from genome assembly GCA_036877545.1 of Yasuhikotakia modesta. Lineage (NCBI taxonomy): Eukaryota > Metazoa > Chordata > Actinopteri > Cypriniformes > Botiidae > Yasuhikotakia > Yasuhikotakia modesta. Next base: position 35,486 of record JBAJNP010002816.1, on the reverse strand, counting down.
ATAGTAAAAAGACTGATTAATTTTACAAGAGACATTAATTTTGGGTTGGTGAACATTAAAAAAATGACTTTAATCAAACCATTTCCAAAAAAAGTTTTTTTTTTTACTTTCTGGTGACTTGAACCTGTTCTAAATATATATTGGATAAAAAATGAATCTCTTTTTATATTATTTAATTATTTTCATCTGTCTACCTGCACAGCTCATTGAAGCTTCAGCAGCAACCTAGGTAATGTGCATGTGGCCTGCTAACCTGACAGCTTGCCAACGTCACCCATTCATTGTGTTGCATGTAATGTGATATTTAGATTGACCATGTAGGTTGTCTGCTATTAAAAATGCCCCTTTTTGTCCTTCTTGGTACTGAGCCAGATGCAGAAAACTGTGTTTCTGATATTTTCCAAATATGAGAAGACTAAGTTCCTGTTTTAGACACAGATCTTGTTTTTTCCCACAGACAGATTTGGCAACAACTCGTTTTGGAGCAGAATAATGTACTTATTTAAAACAAACACTCAGCTGTGCTCAATGGTTAAAAATATACCTTTATAATATCATCATGTACTTTTGAATTAGTTCTATGTAAATATTGTTAGTATAATGGCATGAATTATGATATACACCATTTAAAAAAAAACATAGAGGATTACAACATTGTTTTTGGTTTACACATTATCATTTTAATCTTGCAAAAAATGTAGTTTTTTTTTTGCTCTAAGCTATTTCCTCAGGGACCTTCCATTAGATTAAACTCAGGACTTCCTGGAAAAAGGCCAGTGAGAATTAGTACAAACAGAACTTAACACAACTCAAATCACAGCCCCTTTTGCACTTAACATGTTAAGTTTAACAGTTTAACTTTGTATGTCTCTTTATTGTAAAATTACTATAAATTGATGACACATGCCTTTATTAGCATTCACTGTGTTTTTGAACTTGCAAATGGACCATCAAAAAGGTTTATGAATATTAATTAAAAATGAAATTCAGATACTAAACTACTGATTGACTCATAATGAATGCTGGTATCAGTCATACATATTTTAGTCTTGATTCTAAAACTAACTAGTTGCAGTCTAAAAAATCATGGAAATACATAGGCCTAGTACATTTCAGATTTGTGCTATTCATTTTACACTACTGGTTAGGCTATAGGAATTTAAATTAATCAGTGTTGTGTGTCATGACATGTCAGTTGTGGAACATCATTTTGTCTGTGATATTGTGAAAGTCTCAGGGAATGAGGTTAAGAGTTTGGAATCACAAGCTTTTAGTCACTTTTTCATTCTGTTGCAGACTGCAAGCAATTTGTCCAGTTCTCCACAGTCCGCCAGGCCTTCGTCCCCAGAGAGATGTTTTGTATCCTCTTCAGATGCTCTCCATGGAGAACCACTTCCTTTAGAGTCAGAAGAGGGTGGAGATGCTAATGAAACCATTCAGTCATCAGCTTTACTTGAGCCTCAGTCACCACCTACTTTACAGTTCCCCAAGCCACATATTCAAGGTGAAAGTGTCTCTTCCATGCCTACTGTATTTGTTCACCCCTGTGATACCTATTATGAATTTAAGGATTCCCATAAACCTGACAATAATTTTCAGCCTGATACAGCAGCACAAGTGCCTTTGGAGTTTGGCCAACCCTCAACAGATGGATTTTCAGATGATGTACCACACATACAGCATGAAGACTTAAAGGAGAAGAAAGATGTTGACGAAATACAGTCAGAAATAGATGGAACTAAAATGAGTGTGCTGGAAGGGCGATGTAAGGTTGCTGATGAAGATAAAACAGGGAGTTACTTTCACATGTTGGAGGAATCTGAGCCTCTTTTTGGCAAGCAGGTAAACAATGAACATGCAGGTGAAGATGTGGAGGACGTCAACATGGGTGTAGACAGCTTGTCTGATGAACTACAGCAACCTTTGGAGAAGGTAACTCAAGAAAAAGATATAGAACTAGTTTCTTTGGTTGGAGCAAAGACCACCGAGGTGGTTGAAGTAATGTTGACAGAGGAAAGCACCAAGATAAGTGGTGAAGAAGTGGATGATGGAGAAACCCAAAGCTCACCCATCTATTTACAAGCAGAAACCTCTGATCATGACCTGACCATCATGCAAGAACTTATCCTGGAACTGAGTGAAGATTCAAACCATGGAAGACAAAATGTTCCTGTGTCACCATCAGACCAACAAACAACCCAACTGGCCAGTGTTTTTGAAACATCATCTGTGACCCCTGATTTACCAACGTCTGATCTACAACCTTCAACTGCATGTTATTTAACAGAAGAGGGTTTAACTTACCATAAGTCTTTCCATGTTGATGAACATCCATGTGAGACACACAAAGACTCAGAGAACAAGCTTCCACTGCCCATAGAAAGCAGCAAAACATCTACAATACCACAAAATCAGACTGAAGAGACTCTGAAGAAGTGTGTGTTTGCCCCTGTCACCTTCTTCATTGGTGTTGTCTGCTTGGCTGTTGGGATTCAAGATCCCAGTGCTTTCCTGGTCATGGGAATATTCTTGTTATCCCTTTGTTTCTGATTTTGCGTGTGGATGTTGTTTTCGCCTCTATCACTTGCTCCTAAAATGCCTTAATGCATTACACTATATTACTCTTTTCTCCATTGTGCCTTGATGAATTCCAAAAATTATTTTAATGCAAATGTCACTTGTGTCACATGTGTTGATGTAAAAAGAGACGTAGACTAAGAGCTTATATCTTCCAGAGTTCCTATATGAAACTTCCAGTGATGTATTTACAACACAGAGTAATAGTTTGATCAAGCAATGTTTTGAGCTTATGTGCAATTAGTTTAAAATTACAAACATGTTTGTGAACTTGTGAAATGGTTTAATATGCATAGCTCCAGATACATGCATTTGGTATATATTTATGTACACACTGAAGGCGTTTGAGTTTGAGGACTTGATGGTGACTGTATGTGGTATTTATGTGTAAAATGTAGAGGTTTATTTATATACACACTGGAGTATTTTTGAGTATGAGGATTTGATGGTAAGCGTATGTGGTTTTTATGTGTAAGATGTGGGGACTGAAATGAAACAACACTGGACAAAATCAAAGGTTGTTTCAGAGATGAGTTCTGTAAGGAACTGAGAAATTATTACACCTGTAAGAGTTTCAAGTAACTTAAAATTTAAGTCTGTTCTTTGTGACATTGTAAATCTTTGTAGAGTATTTGTCTTGGTGTAAAATGTTTAAACCACTTGGGCTGTATGTTGATCCACTCAGCTGCACTGTGAAATAAACATGTGTGATATTATTTCGTTGTACCCTGGATTATGCAGCAATGCTGAAATTTTAAAAATGTTAAGATTAAAGCAACCAAAAAAGTTTAGCACTCACCTACCCATATTATTGACATTAATAAGACGTGCAGCTACACAGCGACTTCCTGTGAGTGTGGCCTTTTGTAGCACCCTAAGACTGATATCACCCCAAAAGGTCATGCATTACTCTGAAGTCACAGCATCAAATTTCTGGGTGGCTGAACTCTATTGTAAGCAGAGATGATAGAGCACTTTCTTAATAAACTTTCTGACCCTTGGCTACCCTCTTGTAAAACAATTTTTAAAAATTACATTGCATTCGGTCACTAATTGTTAACCCCTCCAAAATTGCCTTCAATATCTAGTTTTGAAGCAAAGAAATGTATGGACTATTGTGTTTATTACATTCAATGAGTGAAACATGTTTACTTAATGAAAACAAAACTATTTGATCTTTCTTGTTGCAAAGTATAAATTAAGCTGTAGTTATAAAAAGTTGACCACTTTATCTCACAATCTGTTGTGTCTCCATCATCATCAGCTTGTCATCATAAATATGAAATTACAGTATATCGAAGGGATATTTACATGGAAATGAAAATTTAGATTAAAAAAATAACAGTAGATGTTACCAATTTAATGCAAAATTTAATGCAAGGGTGTGCGCGGACAGATTTATGATCTTGTGACAATGCAGCATAATTTTTTTAATACAAAACCCAGAAAAATAACAAGTGGTAAACTTCAAATATACACATATATTAATGTACAGATATTCCTTTTTGCTACCTTTAGGAATGAAAACTTTCCTGAGATCACACAGGCTAATCCAGAATTTATGCTAGCACATGAAACTACCATTCACACCTCAGTTTTAGAATTCATTTCTAAAACAAATACATCTAGATAGCAATGACAGACATTCATTAATGCATCACAGTTTACTGGGTACCAGTCTGTAACCAGTAAAATTAATATATACTATCAAATGTATAGTTATATACAGATAAAACAGACAACACCGTGTGTGCTTAAAAGACCCAGTGAGGTCCACCCTTCTTATAACATGGTTCTCTGTGCATAAACGGTACAATTTCACCCCCAAGTGGAAGTTTTATGACAGGCAAGAGTAGTTGTCAAAAGGACATTTCAGATTATTATTATTTTAAACTGGTCTGGCACCTAACAAAGATACTTGGTTAAAACAGGGTTTAAAAAAATAAAAGTTTGAAATAAAAATAAATAACACTACTTAAACGGTTAAAACATTTACTAGAATTTTGATGAATGAAACAGCTGTACATTTAAAACAATTCCCCTTGAGGTTCTTTTGTTGTTTTAAACAATATGCAAAATAAGACTGAAAGCTAACAATGAACAGAATATCTGTCAGAAGATTTTTATGAAAAAAGAAAAAAAGGACATGAGAAATACTGATAACAAACACTGGACAATAATTCGGAGTAAAAAGTTGACCTTAATGTGAGTGAATGAAATTAAAACAATTCAACCATATAATTTACCCAAATCATTTGTTTTAAAACTGTTTCAACACTGTAGATGTTGCATCATTTACACATACCTACATGATGTTTTGGTAGAAGACTTTCACAATAACTTCCTCTTTAAAAGAGGTATTTTCGACATGTCGCCACCCCGCATTTGCATTCCATGCGGATGCGTTTCTTAGGGGAACCCGGGAATCCAGTCAGACTGAAATTAGAATCCATTTTTGTGCTCTCAGCATCTACTGGATCAACTGTGAAAAATTAATAGAAGAAATTAGAGTTTTATCTCTCATAACTGATCAGGACAGTAACACAATCTTAACAGTGTGGGTCCAGATGACTTGAAATATACAGTCACACATATTTATGGAACATTTTTTACAATTAGGGTTTGACAGTGAACTATCTGTTCTGTAAGTCCCACACTTACTGTTCATTTTGTAGTCAAAGGTGAGCTCCTCTCCAGCCTTTATGGCACGTGTGGCAAAGAACGCTATTCGTGGCAGCCGCTCATCCAGGTTATTAATAAACACATTGTATACCTGAAGGTTGGGATCACACTGGGAGGAGACAAAGGAGAAAATATTTCAGTGGCTTTCCTTGCTTCTCTTATAGAATTTACAACTTGCATGATACTGTGTTCCCAGTTTTCAAATAATTAATAAAAGGCAATTAAACTGATTTCAGGTCATGTGGATTGTCAATTTTGGTTACCTTTCATATTTTGTCTATTTTCATGTTGTACTTATATATATTATATATGTATATTATGTAATATATATTTATATTTTACTAGCATCTTTACCATTGTGGTTACCATGGTGACTGTTACAATCATAGAAATGTATTTTTAAATTATACAGACAAAAACAAGATATTAAAGTCCTGAGGTTGCCATGAGAAAATCCAAGTCCGCTTACACTGTGGTTGACAAAGTGTGAGATGTTTCCATAATGAGCAGCATCCACTGTGTATTCATCATCCACATAATCCAGGTCAAATAGGTAGGTGGCACCTTCTTTATCATATATATGACCCCTCCGTTCTGCCTCCTCTGTGGTAATGATCTGATGCCAAAAAATTGTTTAGTCTCTTTAGTCTCAAAACAATGAAAAACATTTTGAAAAAAACAGTGAAAAATCATATCAAACTGAAAGTGTCAGTTGCTTGATAAATGCATTATCTGGTACAAAAGGACAACATGTCCACATGATAACAATATAACGTTAAACTGACAAAACTGCAACCTTTATCTAATGAGAATAAACATGTCATTTTGAATAACTGTATATTAGCCAGTTTTGCTTAAGACAAAATTATTAAATGACACTATACATTTAAAAATGTTAATTGATTATAAACCACAAAGTGTTCAAAACAGTCTCCTTACCTTACATTGATTTGCAATGCTAAGATTATAATAATTATTTATAGTTTATAAAGTAAGGTAAGATTGTCTGTTTGGCTTCATTTGACCTGAATGTAACAAATTTGTAATTCAAACAGAGGTGACTAGAGAAACAAATGCTGCAAAAATTGCAGTTTTAAATTTAAAAAAATGATATTCAAACAGGCAGAAATACTTTAGCAGATACTGGCAGAAATACTGTCATCGTGACATTTCTGATCTAGACAGGAAGTGAATACGTGACTCCACCCCTCTCGTGCCTCTCACCTCCCCAACATATTCCATGACAAAAGTGTTCTTGCGAATGCGTTCCATGGTTCGTACCCCCCAGCCCCTGCCATTGTCTGTCCTAAAAATGCAGAGGGAATATCGAATGCCCCTCTGCACCACTCTGTTGGGGCAATCTGGTCCACAACGGCACCGTTTGTTGCATTCATAAATGGGCAGCCCCGGTCGGATGCGCACCTGGCCAATTTCATTATATGCAAACTTGTGCTGAGAGGCTCCAGCACAGCAGCCCTCCACCGGGCCATTCAGGCAGTCTGTGCATTCGCAGCCCACCGACACTTCGTTCAGAACAATCCCATCTCCCACTTTATAGTCATTAATGTAGGTGAAGTTCTTAGGTGGTCCTTCTAGATCCACCTTGTTTGTGACGTAGATATGGCCCTGGTGGGTGCCTAGACTGTTAAGGTGCACCTCCCACAGTGTTAGGGTCTGTCTGAGTTTTGCCTGCTGGACGAGGTGGGATACAGTGCTGGGATCTAGCCGTCGAGGAATGCCACATTTATTCGTTCGCTGCATGTCTGCGTTCAGATCTTCCCAGAATTGGTTGAGAAGATGTAAGCACTTCAGGTTCTTTTTGGGTTCCCATGAGTTCATGGATTCCGGGTAGCCTTTCCATTTCACCAAGAATAACTCCTGTGAAGTAGAAGGATATATATATATATTAAATGTATAAATCACATTGTGTGATTAGATACACATAAAGAAAGTGGTAACATCTGCTTTCTAAATCTCAACTTTATACCTTCTGAATAATTCACTGGCTCAGCAGGTTAAATCACTCACACACAACATCTCAGCATCTAAAATGCCAGACAAACATGTACATACAATGTAATGAGTAAGTTCACACTATCACACGTAACACAAATGCCAGATAAACAACTATAATATGACGATTTAGTAAGATTTAGATGTCACAACAATGTTGTAACATCATAACAATGTTGGCTCACGAAGCACGTTTGAGCCTCACCTCTACTGTCTGCGTCTTCCCGTCAGTGATGACTTTCCTCTTGTAGTCGCAGAGATACTCGACCTCATAATCACACAGGTTGTGTTTTCTGATGCCGAGCTCCGCGCACAGAACACCCTCCTCTCGGCAGAGCGTCTCCAGTTGCTCTGCCGAAGCAATGCATGCTATTCTGCAAACTTGCTCAATGAAACACAATTACTTTTGTCAGTTGCTGACTTTAACTGCGCATAAAACGGAGCTAAAACTTATGCAGATAAGCAACGGGAGGTTCTTTAGCAAACATTAAAACCACATATAAACTTAAACGTCAACCATGGACGGGGAAGACAAGTAACAAACATGCAAACCTTTTGTAAAACCATTTTAAGATATACAGATACGCACAACGCGCGGAAGCCATAACATTTGTATCTTCAATTTATACAAAAGCTGTTACTAAATTAAGTCATTCTTTTCACGGTATTATGTGTGAAAGCCATTTTAACCATCCACGCAAATAACAGGTCAAACGTATGTTGTGCAAACAGTTGTTTCTGTGCGATTAACACGATATATTCTTACCTTTCAATTTTTCCGCCATCTTTCGCCCGGCGCCAAAAACCATATGAATACAAGACTGGTCGCTGATTGGATACCGCAGTATCTGAGTGACAGTTCAAGCGACCAATAGTTAAAGAGCATCTCATCTAACTAGAGGGACCTTTGTGACATTACTACTTATAAAGCTTTCAAAATATTATTACATATATTTTTAAAAATAATAACCACTAAACTGTGTATTTAATATTTCCAGCACCCACAGTTTAGTAATTAAACCTCTTTTTATGTAGTCTTTTAATTTGCCTTCCACCGGACGTGGAGGCGGGGCTTAGCTTTAACTGGGATTGTTTGACAGAAGACGCATGAAAATCCGGGTAATGTAAATAAATGTTTAGTGGACATTGATTTATATAAATATTACAGCTTCCTGTATGCTTTTAATATTTATTGCAGTTGCTTAGATAGCAGTCGTGTTGGCTTTTGACATAACAGAGAGATAAGAAGCAATAAACAGTTAAAACTGAGATAGCTGATTTTTATATTATTAAATACATGGTACAGCCACTGTCAGAAATGCTGAAATAAGTTATTTTATTTGTTTATTCGCAGAGGTCATGGCGTCCAGCATTGCTCAGTCTCTCCGGACACCAGCACTCGCCTTGGTGCTTCTCGTTGTGATAGAGGTGATATCACAAGCACACGCGATTAAGGTACTTGTTGTGTCTGTCCGTCAAACGTATCTCCTTAAGGTATCCCACTTCCCCCCCAAACATGTTACATAATATGTTTCTACCATCCAGAGTTTTGAAGATGTGCGTTGCAAGTGCATCTGTCCACCCTACAGAAACATCAGTGGACATATCTACAATAAGAACGTGTCCCAGAAAGACTGGTGAGACTGTAGACATACCTAATGCAGATTTGTTGGAATGGCAAGTTATAGATAGTAATAGATATGGTGAACTGGCTTATCATTATCAATGTCTTGATTTGCAGTAACTGTCTGCATGTTGTGGAGCCCATGCCAGTACCGGGTCATGATGTGGAGGCATACTGTCTGCTATGTGAGTGCAAATATGAGGAACGAAGCAGCAACACTATCAAGGTATTGAGTGACTTTAAAAGAAAGGTGTCTTTGTTTTAATCACTCCGTTCAGTTGCTTCTTTAATTCATTAAACTCTATGTTCCCCCCACAACTATCATTGACAGTAAACTAGAAATATGCTCCTTAACACAAAATGACAAATATGATTTTGCATTCTTACTTTTTATTATATACTTATATATAAGTCACTTTTACAGCATACAATCAATACTGTATTGATAGTAATTTCCACATGTATTTATAAACCTTGCACACAGTTAATACATTATTTTCTATAATGCATTTTGTTCTGTTTCATAGTTTCAAATTAAATTAAATACACCAATCGAGAGCAGCTAAATACAATGTGCTTTAATAACCATTGTCTATTTTCAGGTGACTATTATCATCTACTTGTCGGTTGTTGGAGCTCTTCTGTTGTACATGGTATTCCTGCTCATTGTTGATCCCCTGATCCGCAAACCTGATCCCTACATCATGCCATTGCAGAACGAGGAGGATTCTGAGGCAAGTGCCATCTAACTTCTAAAATGTAACATTGTATTTATTTGTTTACTGGGTGTGTAACTTGCGCTGTCTGTCTCCCCCTACAGGATGTGAGGCCTCGTGCGGTGGGCCCTCAGGGTCGTGGGAATACGGTGCTTGAGAGGGTTGAGGGAGCTCAGCAGCGCTGGAAGAAACAGGTTCAGGAGCAACGCAAGACCGTTTTTGACCGTCACAAGCTTCTCAGCTAAACCTTAAGTCACTATCAGGCTCAGCGTGGACAGAACAAGAACCACAGATGAAGGAAAATTGCATGATGATCTTGAAACCTGTCAGTGGTCCTGCTGTCATTGTATTATTGAAATATTAATTCAAAGGCTGATTTGTTTGCATTTTACTGTCAAATTGAAGCTTGAGCTTTGATGGCAGATTTATGAGTTGTTTAAATTGCTTGATTGTTGACTTTAAATTTGGGGACATGAAGGGAAACAGCCGCTTTGAGTCACCCAGTGGTCATCTTAACATTTCCTCTCCTAATAACTTAAGAGAGAAGATAAGAGAAGTCTTATCACTGCTTTTCCTTTAAAACACATTGCACAACATTCTATTGTCATGGAAAGCAATATAGTCGGGGAACACTGATGTAAACTGTAGAGAATAGTTGCTATAAAATAACTGAAAGTATTAAATAATTGTCATTGCACTAAGACTGAGATCAAAAGAAAATGTATAGATAGATGCCCATTAGTGATTATTGGGTTTTGTGTGTTTTCTATTATGATATTACTATTAATTACCAGTATAGATGACATGTCATATTTCTTAAATGCCACATTGTATTAATTTAAATGTATTTATTAGGGCAAAGGTTACTGTACCTACTGTACTGTAGGTAAATTGTAGGCAAGTTCTTGTGATTTTTATTATTTATTTATTTCGCTGGATACTTTCCAGAAAGATTTTTTTGCACTGTAAAATGTGAAGTGTTTTATAACCTTATTTGTATTTATTATATAACCTTATTATATTTAGCTATCATTTTTGCTGCTGTAACAATGTATTTTACTGTATATTAAAAACACCTGCAGCAGATTTACAGCTGAGAAACCTCTGCTTATGTGAAAATACACTGAAATGTAAATATACACAATGTTGTCAACTTGTGTGCAGATTGTTCTTTGTAAGATTTTTCAAATAATAATGAGAAATGAATTCATAGAAAATATAGCTGTTTCTTCAGTTGTAACTTAAACATTGATTCTAAGTTAAGCATTTTATGGTAAGATATATATTTCATTAGGATACAAATACAGGGTTTATCCGAAAGTCCAGCACTGTATCTTGTTAACTAGTTTCATGCAATTCTTCTGTTTCATACAACAGATCCCTTAGTATACAAGGCTTGAAATATTTCCAAACACGTTGTTCACTGTCTTTCAGTATGCCAGCCTCCAAACTTTCACTGCTTATTGTACTTCTCCCATCTTTTATAGAATTTAATCAGAATTAAATTCCAGCTTTATTTTTATAGATTTAACTTTATTTTATCTCTTAATTCTCTTGTTTTTGCTGCATCCCAAGGTCACCCATCCCCTCCTCCACCTTCCCCTGAACCCCCAAGAATGGATACTGACTTTCTATATATATCCCTTAGAAGGGGTCAGCTGTGTCTAAATGCTCCATGTCCCTCCGATGTCTCGTTGTCTGGTGTAGGTTTGCAGCAGGAGCCTGAGCCAAGAAGTGCCTTCCTCAGTGAGGGAGCCAGGCTTAGGACCACACTGAAGATCTGACCAGAACATTAGCAAGCCAAGGACCTGCTAACCCAAAATCTCATCAGAGTTTGGGACACGGCTGACAAAACGTGAATTTCTTTTCCTTTATGTGAAGATTTGAGAAGATCTTGTTTTGAGAAGATTCAATATGGAGTCCGGCAGTGGTGCGCCAGCTTTGACTTCGTTCATCATGAATGAAGAAGAACTGAAAAGAAAGCAGAGGGAGAAGTTAAAGAAACTTCAGGCCACTGGAGGAAACCCTCGACCACCACGATCTCTGTTTTTCTTGACACTCAAAAACCCTTTCCGCAAGACCTGCATCAACATTGTTGAGTGGAAGTATCCTTTAATCGAACATGCTTTTTAGTGCCAACTCCTTTTAGTTTAAATATATTCTGTTTGGACTTAATGTTGATTTTGATCTGCTCAGAATATTGCCAGTGCTGACTTATATGCTTATATAGGGATCGGCATGTTATAGAAAGGCATCCGTCCCCCAGAGAGCCAATAGCATCCATGCCAGGAAAAGCCCAGCACACAACCACAACTGTTATTTTTCCTGTAATGTTTCAGCTGCGTGTGTTTAAAAACTGCCCCATGATGGATACTAACATCTATCAAATGATGGGAAAAAACAGCTTCAATAGTTTTATTTTATCCCCTGCAGATAATTCTGAGGTCAGTTTTAAATTAAGGTGTTAAGCTTTTGTTATGTATATAGCTCATCACAGTCAACAGTTGGCCCAGCTCTTTACATGGATGCTGATAAGGTTATGAACCCCGTATTATTTACAGCCAGTCGCCAAAACACTATTAATAAGACATCATCTCAGAGCTAATTGTTCAACTGGATGGTGGACAGCTTTTGGTGTTTTATCATTGCAGCATAGAGTTTGTGTCACAAGCATCATATAGGAGCATAGGCTGTATTAAGATATGATAAAGTACATACAGAAATGCTGTATAGATCTTACATAAGCATAAAAAAAATATTAAAACACAAAAAGAGAATAAGAATTGGTCATGCAGTAGTTTGGAAAAGGTTGAATGTGGTTTGTTAATTTCATCTTTGAGAGCACCTTCTGACACAGACAAAGACATTTAGGGTAAATGTTGCTTAATGAATTAACACCATGTAGGACATGAATTGGTCAGAAAAACAGAAGAATCAGAGGAGGTCATAATGAACTTTATCCAAAAGTGTGTATTTACACTTGAATAATATTGTGGGTGTGCACAGCTATTGAGTGGGATTATTAATGGACACAATGCTGAGTTTGCACAGAAATTCTGAACAGTCACCTTGTGGCAGAAATGCCCAATACATGTCACAGTTAAGTGCATTTATTGTACAGGCTTTTATTATAGCAACAATTTATTATTATTATTTAGCTTTAAAATACATGCAATACATGCAGAACCCTTCACATCTGTCATATTTACCAAGAATAAGTGTAGACAATGATATTATGTAGCTCTTTATTATATATTTTATGACAAACTGGTCTGGATTGACTGGCATCAACTATGCTGTGGCTAACTGCTCATATTACCGAAACGTTGTAATGTCACCTTGCGAGGATTTGGGCACATATTTGTCGCCACCTAGAGTTCTAGGGCAAAATAGCCAAACGTATACAAACCTATAATGGCACATTTTATACTCTAATGCGAGAAAGCGAGAGTCGTGACATGTTTTGTTTTTCTTTTTGCACGATTCATATGTGTTTGATTTGTACCATCATCGCGGTCAGACTAACGTGCTTTAATGTCGGATTAAACCATGTTGCAGTTAAAGTTAACAGCCAACTTGTATGTAGCTCAACCTGTACAGGATAAATACAGAGAAAAACATACAAGTATGGGTTACCCTGTTTGGCCTGCACATCACTTCAGTGCCATAGCTTGATATATTACCCAATGTTTTCCTGATCAGTCTCTGCCAGGCCCTTTGAGATCATTATCCTGCTAACCATCTTTGCTAACTGTGTAGCTCTGGCTGTGTTTCTTCCCATGCCAGAAGAGGACACCAACAACACTAACTTAACATTGGTAAGATGCTATGACTTACAAATGTACAATAGATCACTTTTTACACAAAAGGTAACTTTAGGCTCCAAACCATTTGCTTAGGACTTGAGTCCCAAGTTAATGTGATATTGCCAGACAACAAACCTGTTTGGGGATTGAATGTTTTCCAGAACCTGACAAGATGATTTCATAAAACACTTTTCATTGATCAGTTTCAAAAGGTTAAGTAGCAAATGCTTTATTTAAGTTAGCAAATGAACTACTCAAGTTAACTTTGTTTACTTTGTTGTCTATGGGGTGGACCAGTTTTACATCTTACTGCTGATTGTATTCTGCATATATAGTATGTGTGTGTGACATACAAAATCTGAAACTAAAATCTAAACTCTGAGAACCTGAAAAAACGTAATTCAAGCTAAAGTGTTGTTCAGCATTTTGTCAGCTCAGGTTCTTAACTCTTGGGTTATGTAAGAGATTAATGTCATGTCACTTAAAATTGATACAGTATCTGTGCTGTTCCAGTTTTGCCCTCTTGAATTTATCGCTGCTTTAAAAAGAAAGACTGTTGTAGATTCATATTAGACAAGCTTTTCTAATTTGGTCATTTGGATAGATTTATACCCGGATTGCACATTGTTTTGTAGCAGGTGCTGAGCTGTATATTTAGACACTGATTTGGGACATTGGGGCAAAGGCAGGTTTAGATGCATGTGAGATTCAAAAGTATAATTAAAGATACGCTCAACTCTCTGAGGTGAATTTTTAAGTGACTCATATGGAAACTATTGTTCTAATGGACATTCTTTTAACATGACTGTACACCACATGCTTATGAGATTATTTACTCCACGTGGCAGAACAGAGGATAATCTCTGTCTCTGTTTGGCTGTATCAATGCTTATGAAATAATGACAAATCTACTGTTTTATACAAACATGAGTCAAGCGTTAATGGAGGAATCTAGGTCACAAACTCTTTCCATTAGTGTGTGCAGTCATATTCTGGGGGTTATGACATTTTAAATGACACAAATCTGAACCCCAATCATTTACTTACTCCCCACTACTTCCTTCTGTAGTTACAGTGCTGACAGGCTGTCCATTTTTCAAATACTAAGTCTTGAAACAGGAGCTGAGAGTTGATGTCAGTAGACATGCTCAGAATTAGGTCAAACACCTGTACTGTAGAATGATGGCCTGACAGAAGATCTGAGGCTTGTTGATTTTTGTGGCACAAGTATAGGTTTGCATTTGTATAGATTCATGCAATGCAAGATCAGAAGATCATAGCATTAGTTATTATTTTTCACCAACGCTGATGACAGCTGTTTGTGTGTGTGTGTGTGTGTGTCTGTGTGTTTAATGTATACAATGTTAAAGCTTAATGTTTGACATGTAAAACTGTATTTATTTGATTGCAGGAGAGTCTGGAGTATATCTTCCTGGTCATTTTCACTCTGGAGTGCTTTCTAAAGATAATAGCCTATGGGTTGCTGTTCCACGAAGGAGCGTATTTACGAAACTGTTGGAATATATTAGATTTTGTCATTGTGTTCATGGGGTAAGTTGGGATTTATCATGAAAATTAGTGGTATTAATAATTAATTCATACAATGAAATCTGACTGTTTATTATGTTTAACTTTCTCAAGTTATGTTCCTTTGAAAGCAGCTCTTAAACTGCTTCCACAGGCTCTTCACGCTCGTTGTGGACACCATTAACACAATAGCAGGAGTTCCCAAAGAAAAGGGGGGCGGTTTTGACATGAAGGCCCTAAGAGCGTTCAGGGTGTTGCGACCATTGCGTCTTGTCTCAGGAGTCCCCAGTAAGATTCTTTTAAAACTGTAAAACATTTAACATTGAATTCTACACATTCCTAGTTAACTATAGTTAATTACCCAGATAACCATAAATGGTCAAGTTAATAAACCCTCTGACCAATCTTAAAAGGTTATGGATAAGATTATGTAATGTATTAAAACTTATTCCTCCAGGCCTGCAGGTGGTGATGAGCTCCATTCTAAAGTCCATGTTGCCTCTCTTCCACATTGCTCTGCTGGTCTTCTTTATGGTCACCATTTATGCCATCATGGGCCTGGAGTTGTTCAAGTGTAAAATGCACAAGACGTGTTACTATTCAGACACTAGTGAGTTCAAAGCTCTAAGAAATACAAATGACCTTATATATCTTTGTGATAATATACAGAAACAGTGCTGGAATATGTTGTGTTTTGACTGTTTCAGACATCATTGCTATCAGGGAGAATGAGAAACCTTCACCTTGCGCTCAGGCAGGACATGGTCGTCGCTGCACCATCAATGGGACTGAATGTCGGGGGGGTTGGCCGGGTCCCAACTTTGGCATCACCCATTTTGACAACTTTGGCTTTGCTATGCTTACAGTTTTCCAGTGTATCACCACAGAGAGCTGGACTGAAGTGCTTTACTGGGTAATCACTTGTAGACATGGTTTTACTATTTATAATATTTTGAAAGCTCAGAGGTCAAACCTAATGAGACAGTAATGATGCCAAACTAAAAACTAGTTTGTCAATGAATGGTGCATTTAAAATTATGTTGATTTATCATTGATTTATCAGGTTAATGATGCTTTTGGAAATGACTGGCCTTGGATCTACTTCCTGAGTCTAATACTGGTTGGATCTTTCTTCATTCTCAATTTGGTCCTTGGAGTTCTGAGCGGGTCAGAACTCCAAAAGAATCATTTTTCATGAACTTTTTGATCTACATGGATCATAATCACTTTGTCTCCTAATGTGTTTTCCTTTTTTAGGGAGTTTACAAAGGAGAGGGAAAAGTCCCGCTCACGAGGAGAATACCAAAAGCTACGAGAACGTGAACAGATGGACGAGGATCTTAAAGGCTACATAGATTGGATCACTCAAGCTGAAATGGATGGAGATATGGCAGGTAAGTACTTGCTATCTCTATCTCTCTCTCTCTCTCTCTCTCTCTCTGTCTCTCTCTCTTTCTAGAAACATTAAGACATTAAGTTTCTGTGATCTACTCTCCAGGTCTTCTCAAAAGGGACACAGGTTCAGAGACAGACAGCTTATACAAGATGGAGGGAGTTAACCGGTTGGTCTATTATTAGTAAGTATGCTCTCAAAATAAAAAAATCAGCAGTATGCATCAAACTGCATTTTATTGCGATCTAACCAATGTTTGGTCTGTAATCCACAGCCGACTCGCCCGTCGCTGGAACATTGTTTTACGGAGAAAGTGTCATGGTTGGGTGAAATCGAAATTCTTCACCTGGTGGGTTCTCTTCGTTGTGTTACTCAACACTTTGGCCATTGCTACAGAGCATCACCACCAGTCTCAGTCCCTAACCAGATTCCAAGGTCTGTTTCATATAGCAACAGACGGATGCCCAAGTTCCATTTTGTGTATAAATGTTTTTGGATTCTTGATGTTACTGTTGGGAGTGCAGAACATCTGAGATGTTGTCTCCTGGTTGCAGACATAGCCAATTCAATCCTGCTTACCTGTTTCACGATTGAGATGGTTATGAAGATGTATGCGTTTGGCCTGAGATCTTACTTCATGTCGGTCTTTAATCGATTCGACTGCTTTGTGGTCACAATTGGCATTTTGGAGATCATTCTGGTGGCATCTGAAATCATGACTCCGTTGGGGATCTCAGTGATGAGATGCATACGACTTCTGCGCTTGTTTAAGGTCACAAGGTAGGGTCACTTTTTTAACACTTTATACAGCATTCCTGTAACTTAATAGAGCATTGCTTGTTAGCAATGCAAAGACATTGTGTTCCATTCCCACATAGATAAAATGTACTTTGAATACAATGTAAGTTGCTGTGGATAAGCATTGCCAAATGCATAAAATGTAATGTAAATGTAAACAAATTTAGCCTTAATCTGAAATTAAAACCACATTCTTTATAGCATTTACACATGAAACAAAGGATTCAGTGTCCCCAACAGCATAAATGTATATCATTTATTCTTTATGATGCTTCTCATAATCTACAGTGTGAATAATATGACCTTTTTTAACCATTGTTTGCTAATTGTATCTCCTACCAATCTCTGGTCTGTAGATACTGGACATCCCTTCGTAACCTGGTTGCATCTCTGGTCAACTCTATTCGCTCTATTGCCTCTTTGCTCCTGCTGCTTTTCCTCTTCATAGTCATCTTCGCCCTCCTCGGCATGCAGGTCTTCGGTGGAAAATTCAACTTTCCAGACAGAGAGATTCAGCGCAGTAATTTTGATAACTTTCCCCAGGCCCTCATCAGTGTGTTCCAGGTATCTCAATGGCTAATGTGGTGAAACTCTGCTTTTAGGTGAGGGTGACCGTTTGTCATTGGTTTCAGGTCTTAACAGGAGAAGAGTGGGATACAATCATGTTTAATGGAATTATGGCTCATGGTGGACCAGCATCCCCTGGAATTCTTGTCAGCATTTACTTTATAATCCTTTATTTTTGTGGAAACTGTATCCTTTGCACAGAAGTTTTCAGGTGATCGATGGACAAGACACAGTTGATCGATACAAAATGGTAATCTCACAGGATGCTGTAAAAATATAGGATATAGATTTATGATTATTTGTTATGGGTATGTTGTTTTAGGCCCTGTAGCAACTTGCTGTAGTGATGGGGTTCATTTCCTCAGCTAGCTGTCAATCAGTTGTTCTTTTAAATGTCTTCTTGGCCATCGCTGTGGATAATCTGGCTGAAGCTGAGAGTTTGACAGAAGCACAGAAGGAGAAGGCAGAGGAGAAAGCCAGAAGAAAGCTCATGAAGTGAGACTTTATCTCTCTCACTTGTATTATTTCATAAGTTGCTTTAGAAGGCTGTTCAGAATGGCAATATAAATTCCCTATGTAAACCACAGTTTAGAATTGATACTGCATTTGGTTTTGTAAGGTTATTTATTACCTAACATTTGTAACTGAATACTCTCTCATTTCTTAAATTAGAACATTGCCAGAGAAAAGTGAGGAGGAGAAAGCGCTGATGGCCAAGAGACTGATGGAGTCCAGGTCCAAAGCTGAGGGGATGCCCACCACAGCTAAAGTAAACCTAATATCTCTCAGAACACAACTGACATCACTGTGCTCATTTTGTATGAGTGTAAACCTCTTGTTGTGCCAGAGAATGTGTTTTGGTCATACACTGACTTTAAGAACCATTAAAATTCTTGTTTATTTTCCTTTAGCGATATGAGCTAATTAAGCAGGATTTCATTGTGTTCCTCAGCTCAAGATAGACGAGTTTGAATCAAATGTGAATGAAGTGAAGGACCCCTTCCCTCCTGCAGACTTTCCAGGTGTGAAACGAGCAACATAACCTCTGTTTTAAGTGTTTATTTGATTCATAGATAATTCAAGCAGTTCATAAAACACTGTCTAAGACCACACAGTACAGTTCTAAACACAGAATGGATGAAGTTCTGAGAAGGCTGATCTATTACGAGTAAAACTTATTCTTAGCTCCAGTCAAGATAATTGATGGAGCTCATTTTAGACCACTGTGCAGGTTTGGTTCTGGAGCTTGAAGGATGAGCATCACAACATAAATGAACCACAAACAAAGAACTCAAACAAGTTCTGCTCACACTTTCAGGTGATGATGAGGAAGAGGAACCAGAGATTCCCCTCAGCCCCAGACCGAGACCCATGGCTGACCTGCAGCTGAAGGAGACAGTGGTGCCCATGCCTGAGGCCAGCTCCTTCTTTATTTTTGGCCCACAGAATAAGTGAGGCATTTTGCTTGACTATTTTTGTTAAAGAAATAACCTCAATAATGTATCATCTCTGTGTTTGGTGAAACATCTGTAAAACAAGAATCATGCAAAGTTTTGTTTGGAAATAAGCTATAATAAAATTATTCTATAAAAACAGTTCAAAACCATTTTCGCCCTGTCTTGAGGTTTCCAAATCTCAAAGACAGTTACATTATCATAGACAATGACTTTGGTATTGAAACTAAAACAAAACAAACAGAAACTAGAAAAATTAAAACAACATTTTTAGCATTTTTGTTATGGAAATGTTAGGAAAATGTTTCTAAAACCTGCAACTGTTAGATGGATACTGAAATGTTGTTGATTATTAACTGAAAGTTCTTTGTGGTCTCTGTTGGAAGGTTCCGGAAGCTTTGCCACAGGATCATCAACCACACCACCTTCACCAACATCATTCTTCTCTTCATCCTCCTCAGCAGTATCTCCCTGGCGGCTGAAGACCCCATAGACCCCCATTCCTTCAGAAACAAGGTACCGAATACTCTCATCATTGATCTGATGTCTAGCTGAAGTACATCAAATGACCAGATCATGTTTATTTATCTCACAGGTCTTGGCATATGCCGACATTGTCTTTACCACCGTTTTTACCATTGAGATTGTGCTGAAGGTAACGCATTAGCCAGCTTCATATATTATACAGATTTGTTCTCAGTTTGTTGTTCTACTTGTTGCGTAGCTGTAATGCTGTTTGCGAGTTTGTGCACATGCACTTTGTAGTGGGTGTATAATGTTTTAGTTTCACTTTAGTTAGTAATGTCATTTAATTACGTGTCTGTCTTGTATTGTCCAGCAATGTGTCTGTATTTAGCACCTTGGTCCTGGAGGAATGTTGTTTCATTCCACTGTGTACAAGCTGTATACAGCTGGAATGGTAATAAAGATACTTGGCTCTGACTCAGATATGTCTGCTTAACCTTTCATGCAGCTCTGACCTGTGGTGTATTTTTAGATGACGGTTTATGGGGCTTTCCTGCATACAGGCTCCTTCTGCCGCAACTCTTTCAATATTCTGGATCTCATAGTTGTGGGCGTTTCCCTCTTATCTATGGGAATGGAGTGAGTTCAGTATGATGTTGTTTCATGATTCAGCATACATTCATTTTATTGTTTCATAAGGAGACTTTTTTTATTGATTGATTGAGGATACTTGTTTTAAATGAATTATTAAAGCTTGAATATAAAAATAAAACATTAAGAGAATGTTATGCATGTGTTTAAGGGTGTGATTTGTATGTGCAGGTCTAGTACCATCTCAGTGGTGAAGATTCTCAGGGTGTTGAGGGTCCTCAGACCATTAAGAGCCATAAACAGAGCTAAAGGACTGAAGGTGTGTGTATCTACTTTACTCAGTGATCTGTTTCATTTGTGTTTAGATGTGAAGTCAGTTTATTGCCCAAATCACAATATCTATTAGACACTAAATATATTTACATTCCGCTCTGCAGCATGTTGTCCAGTGTATGTTTGTGGCCATAAAGACCATTGGTAACATCGTTCTGGTCACCATGTTGCTAGACTTCATGTTTGCCTGCATAGGAGTACAGCTTTTCAAGGTAACACAAAAAACTAATTGTGTAATTGTAAATTAACTTTAATGTTCTGTATTTTCACAACATTACCTTTATTTTTAAGGGCAAATTATTCTCATGTACGGATCCCTTGAAAAAGACAGAAATAGAGTGTCAGTGAGTATTTTCAAAAAGTATCAAAACAGTATCATTGAAAATGTTATTTTGAAGGTTCTAGGAAAGTTCATGAATGTGTGTGTGTGTGTGTGTCTCAGAGGAACGTTTATAAAACACGTGCAGAACTCCCTTCATGATGCAGAGGTCCATGAGAGACAGTGGGTCAACAGCAACTTCAACTTTGACAACGTGTTGAATGGCATGCTGGCCCTCTTCACAGTCTCCACGTTTGAGGGCTGGCCAGAGTGAGTCTTCTGAAAGACCTTCATACTAACATGTGAAGGAAAAGTGAAAGTGACAACCAAAATGTGACCTCTTCATGTAACATATCCTTTGTGAGGAGTGAACACAACCTACTGATTACAAGCCTGACTTAACCAGTAGACAGCTGCCCTATATACAGCATAGATGTTTA
Organism: Yasuhikotakia modesta; assembly: GCA_036877545.1. Taxonomy (NCBI): domain Eukaryota; kingdom Metazoa; phylum Chordata; class Actinopteri; order Cypriniformes; family Botiidae; genus Yasuhikotakia; species Yasuhikotakia modesta. Next base: position 14,181 of record JBAJNP010002816.1, on the reverse strand, counting down.
ATTCTGAGACCAGCTTTGTGTAAAACATTGTGTTAGTGTCCTTAATTTAAGTTTTAATCCAGGAAGTTCAACAGATGCCTCCATCTCATGTATTTTTAAGAAATAATTCTGATTAATAGGCTGATAATTACTTTCACGTTTTGACTGATAAGCTTCAAATTGCCAGTATTAAAAATAAAAATTATACACTAAACTTAATCAAACAATCAGGATCATGTTGCAACATTCTTCACTCAACTTTAACAGGCTCCTGTATACAGCCATAGACTCAGATGAAGTCGACACAGGCCCTGTGTACAACAACCGTGTGGGCATCTCCATATTCTTCGTCATCTACATCATCATCATCGCCTTCTTCATGATGAACATCTTTGTGGGCTTTGTCATCGTCACGTTCCAAGAACAGGGAGAGGAGGAGTACAAAAACTGTGAGCTGGATAAAAACCAGGTAACCAGCAGGATCTATTATATTAATCTGGGATATTAATGTGGACAGCATTAGATAATACATATATTTCATCACAAAAGTTTGTTATAATTTGTAAAAAAAGCAATAATTTGTAGACCCCTGCAGTACAGCCATCCTAGCTAACAATTTTAGGTTGTAAGAAGGTTTTCCTAATGCTAAGAAACATTTAAAATTTTATTTTGATCAGTCCACTTTTTAAGTCGTTGTGAGAATGTCTTTTGAAAAAATACTATTTTTGGTTTATAGATATATAACAATAAAATGTTACAGACACATTCTACTAACATTACAGCCAGAATTTTGATAACTATGAGAGAACTTTTATAGAACATAAGCCAACATTCTGAGAATGTTCCTTGTTGGGATGTTGGGATGACACATGAAGTGATGCAACAAGACTTCCTGTATTCTGTGATGTCATTGTGTTTATTGTATGTCTTCTCACCTCTCACCAGCGTCAGTGTGTGCAGTACGCTTTGAAGGCGGGACCCCTCAAATGCTACATCCCCAAAAACCCACACCAGTACCGTGTCTGGTACTTCGTAACTTCCTGTTACTTTGAGTATCTCATGTTCTTCCTTATCATGCTCAACACATTGTGTCTTGCAATGCAGGTAAGCAGCATAATATTCAGTTCATTTTAAATACAAAATGTTCAGATGTACACGTCATTAACACACCAGTCTGTTCATTTATACTGCCACCTAAATAAATAACAAAATGTGTATTTTTGTAACATGCTGTTAATTTTGTCCTCTCTCTGTGGTAAAGCACTGCAACCAGGCGGATTATATAACCAAACTTTCTGCTCTTTTAAATCTCATCTTCACCGTCCTGTTTACCGGTGAGATGATAGTCAAACTCATTGCCTTCAAAGCAAAGGTATAATGCTCCAATGCCTTCTCAGTCTCTCTTCCTATAAGTCAAATTCTCAGTATTTCTCTAATGCATGAGTATGTTGATATTTTCAGGGTTACTTTGGAGACCCCTGGAACGTGTTTGATTTTGTCATTGTGATCGGCAGCATCGTTGACGTGGTCTTGAGCGAAGTGGACGTGAGTATGGCGACAAAGTGTTAGTCTTCGCCAAAAATATATGCCAAATATGCCCAAATGTACTTTTGTAAATGTCATGAAGCAAAAGCGTTCCAAATGGTGACCAACAATGGCTTGTATTCTAAACCTGTATTTAGCAACACATGAAGCAAAGACAGCAGCAAGCATTCAATAACAGCATTAGTGCACAGGAGGTACTGATTCCATCCGCTGCTGTGCTACTGTATTACTGTATATCCTCATCCAATCAACTTCACCCATCTGCGGTCAATCACGATTCATTTCACCCTTGTTGAGTCTCTTCATTTGTATCATTACTTATACACACTGCTGCTCGCCAAGAGTGATTTGATGCACTTTTGTCATCTGTATAATGTATAACTCCTTAATGTTGTTTTAATTTTTGTCTCTGTATCCCAGAATTCATTGCAGTTTTTCATGCACTACATTCACTCATATCTCACTGGTTTAATGTCTTGTGCTCTTCTCAGACTGCTCTGGAGGCCAGTGGAGGACTGTGGTGTCTACACGGTTGTGCTGTAAATATCACTCTACGCTGCATGAGTCTCTAATGCTTAAAGACTGGAAAACCTAAGTCATGTACAAAACCTTTGAATAATGTTCTTATAACCAAGCAATAATGTTAAAACAATATATAAAAACTGAAACTTTTAAAATAACATTTTTTAATATAATAGAAACATTACCTGAAAGTTCTTACAACCTAAAATTGTTAGCTGGGATGTACAAAGTTATTTAAATTAATTGCATGATTAATTGTCAAGTTATTTTGGATTGCATTTTCAGCCTAGAAAACAAACAAATAGTTGCTGGATATGCATATTGCTTTCAGTTATATATTAAGGTTACACATTATATATAATTATATAATGCAAATTCATTATTATGGCTTGTGTTGGACCAATGATGAAAATAACAAATGCGTCTGTACATGTTTCAGGAAGTGGACCCAATGCAAGCTATAGCTGTGAGTAATTCTACATCTGGTATGTTTACAATGTATCCTGCCTTGATACTTAATGTATAACTAAATAATGTTATTCAATTACAGGAGGAAGAAAATGTCAAAGTGACCATCACCTTTTTCCGTTTGTTCCGTGTGTTACGTCTAATTAAACTTCTCAACCGTTCTGAAGGAATCAGGAACCTTCTGTGGACATTCATCAAGTCCTTCCAGGTCAGACCAGAAAATGATACACTGAAGCATAAATTTATTTATACAGGAAATTGCTGTATATACAGGAAGTTGAATAAAAGCATTTGCCACATGCTAATGTTAAAAATATGACAAAAATATTTATTTTTTAAAAATAAATATATTTGTATAAAAATGTTTAAATTGATGTAGAAAAGTGTTACACTTTCTCAAATATATTTATATTTGTATTAAACAATTTTAAATTGATTTAGAAAGTGTTACATTTTCACATTATTTCATTTTACTGTATCTTACTGTATGACACATTTACAGTATGTTACAGTATAGGATTATGCATTGGTTTTTCAGGCTCTGCCTCATGTGGGTCTGCTCATTGTCATGCTGTTCTTCATCTATGCTGTCATTGGCATGCAGGTGAACTGAACTCCTTAGCTAAGGGTTAAAATCAGATGTTCCGTTTCTGCAATTCTTCTGTTTAATTATCTGTCTTTTTCTCTGTAGATGTTTGGTAAAGTTGCGCTGGTTGATGGTACAGAGATTAATCGCAACAACAACTTCCAGACATTCCCGCAAGCTGTTTTGTTATTGTTCCGGTGAGCTTTCCAAATCCTAGTAAAATACTAATTATTGCTTTAGTAATGGATTCACTAATCAATGTTTGGCTTGACAGTGTGGCCACTGGAGAGCGATGGCATAAGATCATGTTGGCCTGTATGTATGGAAAACTGTGTGACCCTAAATCAGACTATGGGCCTGGAGAGGAATACACCTGCGGCTCCAGCATTGCTATCTTCTACTTCCTCAGCTTTTACATGCTGAATGCATTTTTGGTACGGTGGCATCATATCTGTGACCATTAGCAGATGGTTTATACATGGTAACCTAGGAAACCAGCTTGGAATGCAGTAGCCTGTCAGCATTGTTGGGCATTGTGGGCAAAAACTTCTATTGTTCTTTTTGCAGATTATCAATTTGTTTGTGGCCGTCATAATGGACAACTTTGACTACCTCACTCGTGATTGGTCGATCCTTGGGCCACATCACCTGGATGAATTCAAGAAAATTTGGGCGGAGTACGATCCTGAAGCGACGTGAGTTAATGTACACCGTCTGAAGTCCTCTGATCTCATATCTTTGCATTACATTGTATGGTTTTCTCCAAGAGATAATAAGATAGGTTGTATTGTTGCTTTATAAAGGGGACGAATTAAACACCTGGATGTGGTTACTCTTCTACGGAGAATTCAGCCACCATTGGGTTTTGGTAAATTTTGTCCCCACCACTCAGCATGTAAGGTAAGACCTTGTATGACAGAAGCTGAGATTACAACGAGGTTCCAGACCTGCAGAGTTTAGCTCCAGCCCTAATTAAACACACCTGAACCAGAATATTAAGATATTTGGTGACTTCTAGAAATATTGAGGTTGGTTTGTTGGACAATGTTGGAACTAAACTTGTGATTCTCAAAAGCATTGTGAGCCTAAGTTGTTCATAGAGACCAAAGACCATTGCTGTCAATTGGTGCTTTGACATACCTAGACTTACAATAATTTGAGAAATGCAGCCATGAATGAATTGTGCATTGTGGATTTTTAACATATATTTTTGAATGTCCACCTCAGCGGCTGATTTCCATGAACATGCCATTGAACAGTGACGGCACAGTGACCTTCAATGCTACACTTTTTGCATTAGTCAGAACTGCCCTTAAGATCAAAACTGAAGGTGCATTATGCTTGTTAAACCTCAAGTGTAACTGGCATGTGGTTTTCTTTACAAAATATGTTACACACGTTTGTATATTACAAAACTATTTACACATGTTTTGGCTCTGTTAGGAAACTTTGAGCAGGCCAATGAGGAGCTTAGAGCTATTATTAAGAGCATCTGGAAACGGACCAGTATGAAGTTGTTGGACCAGGTTATTCCTCCCATTGGAGGTGAGATAGTTGCCACAATAAAATCATCAGCCTTTAGACCTCACTAATACATTGTGTTATCTTGTGTTGACATAATTTGTATTGAACATTCTGCGTATGACTGGGATGTGATTTGATTGGCTGTAGAGGATGAGGTCACTGTTGGAAAGTTCTACGCCACGTTCCTGCTTCAGGAACACTTCCGGAAGTTCATGCAGCGGCAGGAGGAATACTATGGTTACCGGCGCAAGAAAAACAATGCTGCTGAAATTCAGGTACACCTGACGATAACATCCCTGCATTTGTTTGGTTGCAATAGTGGTTTTCACCAAATCAATTAAAGCCGGTTCAAGCAGTGTTTGTTTATCAATTATCACCTCTGTCAGTGAGCTATGAAACACCTGTTTCCTCAATAGGCTTCTGCTGTTTATAAACATAAACTCATTTGATTTGCTATCCTGCATGTTTCTCTGGTTTTGCAGGCAGGTTTGCGCAGCATTGAGGAAGAGGCAGCACCTGAGCTGCACAGGGCCATATCAGGTGACCTGATCGCAGAAGATGAGATGGAGCGCGCCATGGAGAGCGGGGAGGAGGGCATCTACAGGGTGTGCAGTTAAAAATCTTCTTAATTTCACCCAAAAATGTATCATTTAATTATGCTCATATCATTTGAAAGGAATAGGTAATACAATAGATGTTTTGTATGTTGGTAACCAAACAACATTGGCACCCATAGACTTTTAATGTATAGACATCTCTTAAAATGATCTTTTGTGTTCCTTTAATTAAAAAAAGGCAAATAGGTTTGGAATGGCATGAAGGTGATTAAATGATGGAAAATTGTAATTTTGGGGTGAACTGTCCCTTTAAAGCAGTTTAACTAATTTGCACATCAGTTTCCATAATGTGAGACAATTTCTAGACAGACAGAGTGACTGGTTGATTATTGACTGATTGTTGTGTTGCCCTGATCTAATGCTTCTGTGTCTTCTGTGTGTGCTTCTGTGCAGCGAACTGGAGGTCTGTTTGGTGTCAGTGGAGACCCCTTTGCCTCTGAGCCCAGCAGCCCACTCTCCACACAGGTGACTAGCCAGAGGCCCCTTCAGTTTGTAGAGACCCATCTAGAGGATCTGGAGTCCCCTCCAGACTCAGTCTTCCTTCCCAACACTGAGTTCTTCCCTGACAGTATGCCAGCAGGAACCAACATCAACAACAATTCCAACTTCATTGAAGAGTGAGTGTAAAATAAAGAGATTTATGAGAGTTTATGCATATTTGCAATGATTGTTGCAATGCTAATTTGATGGTTTTTAGAATTTCATCCAGGTTTACGATTGAGAGAGAGTCTCAGGACACAAGTAAGTGTATTAGTACCATATCACGTTAGTATGACATTACAGACCAATGTACAAGTTGTTTTGCTGAAGATTTTTTACCAATATTAAATGTTAACCAATAGGAGACTCCAGTCTGTATGAGGGTGGAGCCTCAAGTGTAGACGACAGAAGGTTGTCAGGTTTCACTGTGAGGACAGATATCACACAGGTGTGGACAGATGTCATACAGAAATAAAAGCACATCAGATTTACAAAGTGATTTAGGAGTTCCTAAACTGAACATACTGAACAACTTATACAAAACATGTCATAAATTATACAAGGCATAAATTATATTCAATCTTTGTGTCTCTCAGTTCCCCTACAATCCCTCACACAGCTCTTCAGAAAACCAGACAGCAAGAGATTCACCAGCCACCAACAAACTTATTCAGCAGGTAAAATTCACCTACATCTCTCCCCACTGCTTCAACTTTTTATCATTCACTGATCTTCTCAGGCAAAATAAAGGACACCCAGAAAACGAATATTTAACTGTATTACCCATCATTCCACAGGCCCTGAAAAATGGTGGTCTAGATTCCCTGGCCGAGGACCCGAAGTTTGTGTCTGTGGCTAGAAAAGAGCTGGCAGAAGCCATTAATATTGGCGAGGAGGATATGGAGAGCTTGGCTAAGGGTATTTTAAATGGGCAGGGCGCCAAGACAACTAAACGTAAACGTCGCCCCATCCCAGTTCCACCTGGTGCCAAGCCCAAAGAAAACACTACTGCAGTGTAGATACATACTCAGAAATTAACATTGTATGTGACATCATCAAACTGACTTTTTTGCCCTTGTTGAAGGTCACTACATTACAGTGTATGAGCAGATTTTCTGGTTGTTTTAAAAGCTACATTAAGATGGAGTGTAATGGGATCAGGATGTGACGCAGGCTGGATTCGAACCTGTGTTCCTGTAAACAACTGCATCTTAAGGTTTTCAGCACATTTTTAATGTGATCCTTTTGCTTTGACCCGTTACTGTCTTATTGTACTTTCAAAATGCAGTTATTGTAAAATACTGAATGTATACCATCTGAAGTACTTTAACTCAGAACCTAATTTCACTGTTGCACATTGTAGTCATAACAGCAAATATAATGTTTTGACTATTATCACAGACTTCAGTCTTAAAGCGGGCTTAAAGTCATTTGGATTTTGTAGACACACAAGTCTTTACTCTTTACACTTCAGTTTTTGTGTGTTATGAGGTTAAAATTAGGTTGAAACTATGTAATAAACACATGAGACAATTTGGTGTTCACATTTCTTCAATTCTTAAGGACTTGTTTTTTCTGTTTTTTAGTTCCAAGAAAGTCAAATTCAAAACCGACACCACTTGTAACAATTTTCTGTTGACTCACAAACTATTACAGAACCACCTACTATGATTTTGATATTTATAGACAAGACTATCATTTAATTTAGTGCAATGTATTGTCTATTTAGGGGGCAGCTGTCCTCCCATAATATTGAGCTTGGCATTAGATTTCCCTGCAACCACCACAGTAACTATAAATACCCCACAGCAAATGCAAAGATTTTTGTTTAATCTTTACTCTTTACTAGATGGAGTGATGAGCTATGGTCGGTGCAGCTGTACTACAGGAATATGAGACCAGATTCTATTCATACTATGGCAAGTTACAGCTCAATCCTATTAGTGTTACACTGAATTCACACAGCAGAATTCATACATTCATAAATGGTTAGAAGTTACAAATTTATAAATTCAATGCTTAAATTAGTCACATGGTAATTCAGTTTTAGTGCCATGTGACTTTCAACAAAAAAATGCACGCTGACAAAATGTAGGGGAAACTAATTACAAGATATTTATTTATAAGCAAAAATGTTTAACAAAAGACACATACAATGTGTAATTAAACAACTCAAACAGGTATATAGAAAAAGCTACTGATGAAGACACTAAAGAGTTCTGTGAGCATGTGGCTGATGCGTTTCTTGCTGAGGAACATCTGAAAGCTTTGAGGTGGTCATCGGCACATTCCCAGCAGTGTGTTTAGAGTCTCATCTCCTCATAAGAAGTAATGGGGTTTCTTAACATTTATGCCATATTCTGCCATTGCTGGAGTCAGATCCTCCATTGTCAGTGTGTACTTCTTGTCCTGGGAATAAGAATTGAGATTAGATATATAATTAGATTCATTTTTAGTGTGAATGAAAGATTTCTACACCAGATAAACAGAGTTCAAACCTTGGCTTTGTTCCTGGAGCTGCCGGAAGCTGTGCCCTTCATTTTGCAGTGCTGTAGTGCGTCGTTTGCAATGTCTGAGATGAATTTCTGAGATGCCAGGGAGATGAGGCGGATTCTGCCAACACACAAGCATACAGTGTCATTTATGTGAGTTATGACTTTATTATTCTCAACACTTATGAGCTGCAGTTAAAGCACTTAATAAAACATCAGAAATATGAGAATTTTCAGGTACTGTAATGATTTTCTCTGGCATAATATTAACAATGCAACACTAAATAGAAAATAAACGTAACTGCTGATGGACAGAACATTGTTTCAACTCACATTCTTGGATCCGACGCTTCAAAACCAGCTCGGTTGAGGTAGTGTCCCGTGACTGCATCTGGGATCTGAAACAGAAACGGCCCGTTATTGATGCAATTCCCCATCATCATGATATACCCGAGTCATGTATGAACTCACTGTAGGCGTGTAGTCTTCCAACTGCATCAGGAAGTCAGCCAGAGGTGTGGTTGAGATAACGGGCTTCACATCGCCATTGGCGATTCCTGTGGGCACATACACCCCGTTTGACACTGCGGAGTCAGATGATGGGGTCGCAGAGGCAGCCGCGGTGGGAACTGTAAGTACGACAGACGTTAACATACAGCTTTAAGCTGTACAAATAACATACAGCATCACTGTGTGTGCAAACACACCTATACCTGAAGGCACGGTCATAGCTATGAAAATCATAACGGTTGCTGACTTTACATTTACTTTACACACCATTACTGCTGCCGATCGCAGGGGTGCTGCTGGCCGATGTGCTGTTCGGGACGCAGTTGCTGCTGGAGCTGGATGCGCTGGATGCGACTGTTGATCCTGTCTGTCCTGTTTGCGGAAGATCCACGTTCATCTTTTTGGCTTTGCGGCACTATCTGAATATACTGGATGTAATAATTCTATTATTGCAGGTAATAACAGTTCAAAGTGTATGTCCCGAAAACAAAGGTAACTTTGGGTTGGGTGATCTTCTAGACATTTAAGTCGACGACGTTTCCGACTCACTCCTCGGAGAAAAATGTTTATGGCGGATGAGTGTCACGTGATCAACACTTCCGTGTGCAACGAGCAATACGGTCCGAGGAACTGCGGCTGATGGATGGTTCCGGGATGGATTAAGCGTTGAAGATGAAGATCAAGCCCATAACTTGTAGCTAATGTTCACTATTTAAAATCAATTTCTGTAATTACATTAAAGTATAATAAAATAAATAACTGCTTACAATTACAAGCTGGCTTTAACTGTGCATTTGGTGTGTGTGCAAATCTGAATTTGGTGTTGCAAATGACGCCACCTATTGTTAATATTGGATGGCTAGTTGAATTGTTTATGGCCAATTTCATAAAATTTAGGCAATATTCTTTTTAAAAAAACTCCTAAAATAAAGCAAATATTATGTAATGTTTTTAATTAAACTACAGTCATTTAGTCTCTTTATTTTAGATAACCAGACATATGGCGTATAACCACACCAGTGACCCATATCAAAGACAAAAGCATTTAAATTAAATGCATTTTATTGTCACAAGAATAATTATATATTTTAGTAAGAAAATCAAAAATAAGTGTGCATATTATAGAAGACACATATCAATATGTATAAGCTTACATAAGTACAATACCACAACCATCTGTTTCAGCTGACAGAGATTGACAAGTTGGTTCAAAATGGTTCGGTTTTCTCATACCTTGTCAGATCAATGAAATGCTAAGCTATTTTTTTTCTTTTGTTTGGCTAATGAATAAAAACAAATTAAAAACTGTTTCTTGAAAAGTATTATCTCATGATATGATCTGCAAATACTGCTAGATATGAGCCAAAACATCAATGGTGTAAAATAGACTGTCAACACTGTAGATCAGTAATGTTTAGGCCAAATTTTAAATAGTGTCTTAATACTAATTTAATGACACTCTTTTAGGGCTGTTGGGAACTATTAAATTGGGAATGTAATGATAAATTTTAGGGAACTATTCAGTGGAATGTGGTACTGAAAAAAGCCTGAAATGGTTTCTAAAACATTTGGCACAACAATACAACAGAACAGCCAAAATCTCTCAAAAGGAATGACAGAATGGTTTATGGCTTTTAAAAGAATGCAGTTTGCAGTCTTCCACTCTCATTCACCAAACATTAATGTACTGCATATTACTACATTTAAACTTTAACACCCAATATTCAAAATACTTTTAAATACAAGGGTAAATGTAGACTGCTGTACAACAGGAATGAAGACAGGGAGACAAATACATCTATTGTTTCCACAGAACTAGTAAGCTAACAAGAACATTTACCAGTGACTCAAAACACAGAACAAGTTTTAAGAATATAATACAACATTAAGCATTGCAATTGTCAACAATTTTGTCTCCAATATAGAAATGAATAATTTCTATATTTTCCTGCATTAGATTGTGGAATATTGTAGGGAACATCTGATACATGTAAAAAAGAAGAGACAAGACTGTAGACAACAAAATTTATAGTGAGAAAATAAAAACATTTCTTTTCACGAGACCCATTTCCATACAAAACTAAAATTATTTTATCATTGCATCACATGAAAATATAGATTTTTCTTTATACACAGCATTTCAGTTTCTTTTGCCACAGTGTACCTCCAGGTATATTTAACTGCCTGACAGTAAATGTCAACTTAAAATGTTTTAAGCTCATTTTTAATTTCTTTGTTGGGTATCTATTAAAATGTTCCCTTATTTCAGATGTTTTCGGTGATCTATCACATTTTCTATTTATAATATTTCCATCATTTTGATGGTTGGAACACATGCACTGGCTCTACACGACAGCCATGCTTCTTTATTTATACATGAAGTGACGTCTTGATTGAATGCTAACTGTGCATGGGGTTCTTTGCAAGGCTTGTAATATTAGTCATATGATGCTAAATATTTGCTTGACTTAGTTCAGCCACAGCTCTGCAGTAAACAACACAAGCAGGCCATGCGGCACATGCTAACAGCTGAACTGAAGTACAATGAAGTATTAAAGCTAAGAATGTGATTGCGCTTAGCCTTCTGGTACCTGACCAACTCCAATAAAATGTCACACTTACTTCAGTGCACACAGAGAAGCACATAGAACAGAATTCAGACACAGTCAACAAACTGCCAATACTGAGCTCAGAAACAGCCAAGCAACAATCCATCAGCTTAATTTGTAATTAAACTGAATTCAACTGACTGGGCATGTTGGTAAAACAGCACCACATTTTTAAATGGTCTGTTTACAGCTTTCTGAACTATTATTTTTAATTTTAAAGATTGTACGCCTGCCCCATTTAATGCCATAAACAGTAAGCCATACAGGCTAAAGGGAACCACAAGGGAAATATTACATCACAGTGGTCATGCAAAAAAATACATGTACACTCACTCATAACAAACACAATTACAATCAACACCCCTCATGCATATACACCCAACTTCACTTTTTCATCCCTCTCACCCCTAAAAATATAGACATTTTATGCCCTAAATATGTAGAACAGAGTTGAGGTCTGAAAGCTGATATTTGTGCTTTCATGTTTAAAATAGACGCTGTGCTGTGCCAGTGATGTAATTTAATTAGTAACGGTACAGGGGGAAGCATTTCCTGCTCAGACAGGAAATAATGTTTCATACTAGTGCAATTTCCACTGTGAATGCAGAATGGACATGACTGGATAACAGATTGAATATGGCTTACTAAGAGTACAAGCTCAATTCATTTAAAACCTTTTAAAACTCCTAATTGCCTCCTAAAGCTTTATAATTAAATCACTGTGTTTTAACATCGATGCAAACAAGTGAGGGGAAACAAGCCATTCAAGCTAAAATGACACTGACACAGAACAACGATGTAGATACTACAGTACGTGTACAGTACAACATTACACATGCGATTGAAACAGACAACAAATTCAATCCAGTGTACTGAGATCAGGCTCTAGCTTCACATTTAAAAGCAGCCCAAGAGAGAGAGAGAGAGAGCAATAAAGAAAGAGAATAATAGACGAGAATGAAACAGAACAATGGTTTTAAGAATAACGAAGGTGTGAGATCCAGATATGAACACAAAACGCACAAAAATTGTCGCTCTCTCAGGAAGATTAATCTGCATGGATCTCTGAGTTTCACAGCCTTGCATAGTATGTCTTAATATGGAGAAGCTAGACAGACAGACAGACAGACAGATGAGGATGAGTATGTTGAGGCTGCTCAGGTTATTTGAAGGCTGACTTCAGCTCTTTGAAAGCGGCTTGTCTTTGTTTCTTTTCCTCCGCCTGACGCTTCTTCTCCTCCTGCTCCTGACGAATTTCTGCCTCAAACCGGCTGGATTCGTTGATGGCATGAACCTGTGGAAAGAGAAACATTAATTTCTGTGTGATCCTAAGTGGAGTTTTTAATGCAACGTGGATAAAGATGGATTTGAACATATCAATTAATATCTATCGGTTGATAGTTAAAGCCAAAGAAAAGGACAAAGTAAAAACAGTTTCAGCTCTGGGAAAATAATGTTACGGAAGTTCTTACTTTTGCCTCAAAGAAAGATTTGGCTCCCTTCACACCCTCAGTCGACACGTCAATCTCAGACAGACGCGCCAAAACATGAAGCCCACTGTCCTCAGCCAGCTCTCCTGCGGCTGCTTTCCTGAAGATAAGGAGAAACTGGAAAACAGGAGAAAAAGGGGAAAAGATTAACGAAAACAGTTGGATAGCTCCAAATGGTTTATACAGGCCTGCTGATGAATCATGACTCCAAACACAACCAGATCTGATCTAATAATCATTTATTTAATTTAACTCTACCTCTCTAAAGCTGAGTTTGCCATCCAAGTCCTCATCTACTTCTTTGATCATGTTCTTCAGCCCCAGGTGAGTCTGAGGTGCTCCGAGTTTCTCCATCATCAGCTTCAGCTCCATCAGATCAATGTAGTTATCTCTCTCTGAATCATACCTGCAAAACACAAGCAGTCAAATTCATGAAAGAGCCTTAATGTCTCACTAATGTTCATGACTCAATGTCTCCCATGACCAACAGAGGGCAGTACTGAGGACTCGCTGTCGTCTCAGGTTGACGAGATGAACATCTTATATAGACAGAATGAAAGGATGTGATCGAACACTCGTAGCAGTTACTCATTTTTTACATCTGCTACTTAAAATCACAAAAATGCTCAGTTGTCCTGCATTATTAGTAAAGTTATTATGTGCTGCTGTCAGCTGGTGAGTTAAAATCAATAGAAACTTGTGAGGACATCTGGGACCATTAAAATGAGTGATTTTATACACAAAAATCAGCAGACTAAACACCAGACTAAAGCTTACAGAAATGTTAAAGCACTGCAGCCATTTTGTTTTATGAACTCATAAAGAATGTTCTTATAGGTGGGCGACACAGATCTTATATCTCTTACTGTCTAACATACACTTCCTGTGGTACAACAGTGACCACTTAATGGTTCAAAATAACAGACATGCACGCAGGTCAGATAATCTATCTGTCTCTATCTCTTCTGCCCTTTCACAGACAGTTATTTGCAAGAGTGAGAAACAGGACATGCTGTACCATGAAACAAAAGATCTACAGACACACACTGAAACAGGGCAATAGTAAGGCAGTGTTTAGACAAGCAGTCTGGTCAATTTTAGACTGTGAAAGGGGTAGTTATATGTAAAGTCTAGCAGGTATAAAGGTGTTAGTATTGGGCAAGACTGGCTTCACAGGGTTAAAGAAAAGAAACAGTGTGCTGTCTGTGTTAGTGTATATTTTGGAAAACACACACACACACACACACAAGGATTCTATATAGACGTAATTGTTTTTATACTGTACAAACTGTATATTATATCCCTAAACCTAACCATCACAGAAAACAAAAAATAAACAAAAATGTACAGTTTAGTATG
>JBAJNP010002815.1:0-44700 GCA_036877545.1 Yasuhikotakia modesta | reverse complement strand
TTTCATTATAGTCACTTGCCAAACAGCCACATTACTGATCTGTGTAATTTTTGGCATAACAGCAGTTCATTGTTTAGCAGTTATCACAGTGCAATGGTGCTTAATAAAGCAAAATCAGAATTTTTTTTTTAGTTTATCATGTTAATTAATGTCAAAACATCAAATTGATTTATGATCAGCATGATTTTATGAAAACAGCAGATATTTGGCATCTAGGTCTTAATAAACCCACAGTCTTGTAATACTTTAGAAACAGCTGCTATTAGATCATTTGCATAGTCCCAGAGATGTGTATCTCTTATAAGCTTTTTATCAGTTGGGTACACAGCATTTTTCAAATGGTACATGCGTGCAATGCTGTTTGGCACTCTGTATGTTGACCGTCCATTTACAGTCTTCAGCAGGCCATGTACAGTCGCCTCAAGTACTAGTCGAGGATTGACTATAACTTTGATGTTGTTAAAACTATGTGGGTCATTGGGTACTTTATCCACATATTTTAAAATGTTTGTTCCCTTTATACTGTTCCAGCCTTCCAGCTCATATTTCATTTGAGCCTCGGCTGTGAATGGAAATACGTTATTCTCGAACTCAAAGCCCAAGTCGTCTCCGTACGTCTTCTCCAGTTCTGGCAAAAGCTCCGTCCAGGTTCTCACCTTCAAAGGTAGAATGAATTCATCTATGTCATGTAGAGCCACATACTGGCTTTGATACATGTAGCGATACACACAGTCATTGAGTGCAGGAATCTGTCCGTGGTAATGCAGCTCCCCTGGCGATCTATCTTTTTTCCATCCCATGGACACCTTTATGTGCTTCTCAACAGTCCACGGGATCAGCTCCACAAAACCACTTTTCACATAATAGTCAAGAACCTTCTGCGTGTCCAAATCACAGCTGGTTTTATAGATGGCCACCCTCTGAACACCAAGCAGTTTAAACATCTCCATTGCCTGGATTAAATTCAACACTTCATTGTAGTTGAACATAACAGAGATGCAGACTGTGAAGTTAAAGGGGAACGATTTTGGAATTACTTGATTTCCAATGGGTTGGAATGTTGTAGTGCTCCCAGCAAGCTCATTGGCTGTGATTGCTACATGTGTTGGTGCAGAACATGCAGGACTGAATGGGCATGTGATATCAGCAGTCCCATAATCATATCCATAGTGATCTCCATGAATTGAATACCTGGCTATAGTTGATAAAACATCTCCCCCCTCACAGCACATCAAACAATGGTATGTCACACTGTCATAACGTAGAACAATGGCAATGGAATTTATCTCATTTTTTCCAAAACGGTGTTCCATGTACGAGCCGATCACATATGTTTTATGATTGTCAACTTTTATCAAAGGACTATTCTCCACTTTGACATTGCACACCTTTGAGGGGGCATGAATGTTTCTAACAACTTGATGATTTTTTGGACCAAGTTTTGGCAAGTCACTGGAAATATTTTTATGTTTGGGACCAGCAGGGTTTGGATTTTTAAATGGTTTGGAATTGTCCTCTTGCAGTTTTTGAACAACAGTGAAGATATAGATGGCAAAACAAACCAAACACAGAATTAAAACACGGATGTTAGGTAAACAACTCCTCTTGATGGATGAAGGATTTGATTCTGAAACAATGTCCAGTTTTTCGTATTTCACTTCACATTTCCCTATAGCAAAACACAAAAAGACAAGAATGATGATAACACAATAGAAAATAACATCACAAGCATGACGGTTCTGTGCATATAACCCCATAACTCATATGTATTATATTTATATGTGTGTGCGTCTAATTAAGCTGTTGTCTTATCTCTCCACTTTTACATTTATTCATTTGGCAGATGCTTTTATCCAAAGCGACTTACAGTGAATTCATGGTACACATATTTTTTTATCAGGACTTGCCTTCCCCTGGGATTGAACCCACAACCTTTGCAGTGTTAACACAATGCTCTACCAGTTGAGCTAACATTTTTGCCTGCGCATTTTTCTTTTTGGTGAAATAGAAGTGTGTAACTCATTAATGCTGCACAACTACTATTGCAGTCCTAATTCTTAAAAAACTAAAGGTCATCTAAGGGTACAATTCAGCTGTGTCAGAGCTGCCAACCAACTTACTGGAAAGTGGAGCTGGTTGTAACACACATGGTAGAAAAAAATCCACACACATTACTATGAGGAACACACTGGTATGGGAGGACTGTTTACCTGTTGCCATATCAACTGGGCAAAAAACTGAGAAAAAAGAATTTGAAATATAAAAACGTAAACGGCCATGTAACAGTTGTGTGAGAAATGTCTCAATACTCTTGTTCACTACATTAAATGTGAGTGTTTATGGATGTTTAAATCTTGCCTACATTATTTCATCCTATGCTGTAGCTTTGTTGTGTTTGCAAGTGCCATAATTAGCACAATTCCATTAAATTCCATTAAATTATGGAATTCCATTAAATTCCATTAAATTATGGCATTCCATTAAATTATGATGTCATATTTTTAAGCATAGATAGTTTTGTTGTCAATAAGACAAGTTTAAACAAGTTTAAGACACATGTTTAAACAGTGGATTTAGATTTATAAAATATGATTTCAACATTCTGTGTACTTTATATTAAAGGCAGTTAGTTAGTTACTAAATTACTAAGTGGTCCAAAGTGTATATTTATATAGTGTATGTAACTTCTGTGGAAGGTGCAGGACCATAAAATGTATGTCCAATGACATTGACAAATTAAATAAAGAGAACAAAATTTGAATTGATAGCTTCTTGGTTTCTTATAATGTTTCTTATAACAGGATGTAGGGTTTTCTTATCATTGTATGTTTTTTTCTTATCATTGTACAGCATACATGGTAATCGTCTTTGAAATACATTTTGTACCAACTATTTTGTTTTTCATGTTTGTTTTAATCCCCTACAATAGCAAACCTCCCGCAAACTCATCCAAAATAATAATAACTTCAGATAAAATAAATATAAAGTAAATAAATGTGGTGATGTAATGAAGTAAACAGGATAACGGTACGTGTCCTTGCGCTTCTTGAAATTTAGCGGGGTTTTAATAACGTAAATATAAGCGAATGTTATGCAACGACGAGACATTTACTACCAGCAGCATCTGTTTTGAACGTGCTGTAAGCATTAGCCATTGTGTTTTATTTGTAAACTGGGGTTTTAAAGAAAAAAGACCAAATCGAAAGCGAAAGTAGTAATTCGGAATAGCGGTGCCGTTAAAGATACATAATGACACCTTACCTTCAGAAATCTTACCTTTTGAAACCATTATGATCGCCCTGATGAGCAAACATGAAAAACAATGTCAGCTCATATCCCGTGGGGCGTTTCATCTACTGTTATAATGACCCGCGGGTACGGAGACATGTCATCATAATGTGCGACACGAGTTTGCAAAGTATTTGAACTGCCATCTCAAGTTCCCATTTTCTTCTTCTTTTTCCACTTTTAGGATGGTCCGTTTGTGTGTTTCCTCGTCGTCTTGCAGGTGAACGTTTTTCAGCTGACAACTCTGACTAAACTGCTCGTCATCGCCTTGTGGAAGAAATTGAGAAATGCTGCCGTAATGTTGCACATATGTGAAAATGTTCTATTGAGCAACGCGAGACACAGGAAAATAACTAGTCAGAACTTTCTCATTTGCCCTACGTCTAAAAGAACCAGAACTACGTACAGCCCTGCACAGAACTGGGCGCTTTAGATATCAAATCAAACCAAATTTCTTTAAAATTCAGTACTTTCTGTGACTTTATTGACTTTGCTTTAACCAGTGTAACTGTTATTAATAATACATTGCAGTATTTGAATTGTATCGTAGTTGTGTATTTTAAATTGTAATGTACTTGAAGAAACACATAACAACTTTTCTTCAATGTAACACATTGAAGAAAAATACACATGAAATAAAAGAAAATAGCTGTAACCCACCAACAACTGCAACTCATAATATGAATGTTACTATTTTAGGGAGAATAAAGGAAGAGGAAGAGGTTATATTTGGGGCCTGTTATTTCTGACTAGAGCTGTATGTTTATACACCTTTATACACTGATATTTACTTCAGTAAAACTCATGCTAGCTCACATGAAAATACTTGTGGTTGCATCACCAATTTACCAATTTTACCTTTTTGAAGTAAATTAAATATATAAATATAATTTTATATATAAATATATAAACATCTCTTTATATCTTATGTTTTATTATGTGTCAAAGGGGATTGCTAACTGTCAACTTTGTTTTCATGTTTTTGTATAGTAAACGTTTTTAATTGCAAAATGGATATTTACAACTGAGAGAAAAGTGCACACGCCAAAATTTGCCACACAAGCACCAACAATATTTGCCTGTATGTGCCAAGATTCTATTGTAGTACTGGAGCTAGAGATGAACACAGACCATTTATTTATTTATTTACTTTTTCATAAATCAATAGAAAGTGCTTTAATGGTTATGGCTGAGTGCTTGTAAAGGAGAAGCAGCTTTATCTGTTTCCTGAATGTTTAAATAGTCTTTGCAGATAATAGGTTTACAGTATTGAGCACAAGACCTGAAATGTGAAATTAAACTGTAGAACTGTCAGCCCTTGTCAAAATTATATCATATATTAAAGCATATATTAAAGTAATTAATATATCATTTGATAGACACACTGTAATTAACAAACAATTAAACGCATTATTTATCTGACTGAATTGTATAATATAAAAATCTACTTTGAATGCACCTCATCAAACCTGTGTCTTCTAAATGTTGTAATGTGCCTATTCTAATATAAACATTTCTTTCTGCTTTTGTTGTTTTATTACTGTTGTTGTTAACTTCTATGCTTAGTGTCTGCTCAGAATTTAAATGTACATTTATTAGTTTTGGAAGGGAAATTCCTCAACATTGAATTGCTTACTTTTATAATATTATTGTAATATTATTATTATACTATGAAAATATATAGTGGTTTCTTGTTAGGGAAATACAGTTTGGCAAAAACACCAACCTGATTTTGACAGAGGACTTTGCCTATTCACTTCAGAAATCTACCACAACAAAACTGGTATCTAGCAGCTCAGTATGTTCAAAGTTTAATAATTGCTGTTTTTGAGATGTCATTTCACTTCTTATCTGAAATACCTAATAAGGTCTTTAGACTGGTGTCCAGACTTTAGACTGATGTTACAGCTGCCCTTATCTTGTTAGGACAGATCAGGTCCGTATTTACCATAATTTAAAGTCTTGCTCTGTTATAAATTTTCAGAAAAACTTTCTTACCAACAATGTATTTATAAATGACTCCAAAATATCATTTGCACCATTACACTATGGCCACTATCAAGACAAGTCATCCAAGCAGAGTGCGTCTTGCAGTTAGACCCTTTAATTACAGAGATAATCACACAGTGTGACACAAATGCATGCATGCATGCAAACAAGAAAGAAACAAAACTGAAAAACTGAACACACTTCCTTTTTTGTAGCAGGGGGAGGTTTTTTCCTACTACAAACTGTATTTTTGCCCCTGTTTGCATGTGGTTTGTAAGATAAAGTGAGTGTTTAGTATTACTAAACATAATTTTGACATCCAGCTACAGTATCATACTTATTTTTTTGTGACATAAAAAATAGCTCCATGATGTTCCATTCTCTATTTTCCCCACACTGCTTTACTACAGCACTTTCTCATCAATGTAATGCATTATTTATTTTAGCATCTACTGTCCACATCTCAAATTACAATGATGTTTGCACTGTATGGTAACATGGTTTTTAATACACCGTAATGATGTAAATCATACATGATACCCAATTTTCCATATAATTCCTTTGTTAATTTCCACAGAGCCATTTGCATTGAGAATGTATGGGTGTATTTGTGAGAGCCAATGTCTGCATGCTGAGATTTCTCAAGTATTTATGTGGTTTTAAAAGATACTGGCTACAAAATGGGGAACAAAAACAAGCAGCAGAAATTAAACAGTTCCATATTATATAGCAGTTATTGTACTGTGGGGATGGGGAGAAGGCCTGCTTTTAATTATACTGCCCATATTTCAATATACTTCCACCAGATGTCACTGCTGGTGCAAAAACTTCTACAAACTGAATTCAAATGTAATGTTACAGTTTAAAAACGTGACAATGTAAAGATTTTAGCTTCGCTATGACTTTCACCTTATTCTAAGCCTACAGTTTCCCTTTTCTGGTTCTGCTTTGAAACTAGAAATATGCAGAGATGGGAAAAGCACATTGGGTTTTTCTTGAGGAAGTTTTGTTAGCTAGTAACTTTCCCTAAAAAACAAAGAGGGCGTTCTCAAGGGGGCGCTGAAGGGTCTTAAAAATAAATTCCCTTTAGGCTGCCTTAAAAATCTTTTTCTCTCTGTCTTTTGTTGTTCCTGTAGTTATTTTTAGTGTCATGTGACTGTCGGTCAGGAAAGTAAAAGAAATTATGCCTCTTCGCATTTATATTTCTGCACAAGCTTGGTATTACTAAAAAGTGTTTATTAAGTGAATAAATGTACATTAATAATTAATAAGTCCATAAATAAAACGCAAAAAGTGAAAGACTTTTAGAATTATTAGATGTAAACTGATATATAGAATACATTCTCCAACAAGACATACAGAGCAATGAGAACAACATACTTGACTTTCTGATCCCTCTGGATGAAAGAAAGATTTGCGCGGGTGGAAAGTATTATTAGCCACATACTAGAGAAATGTGGCATATTTGGCTCTTAATCAAAATATTGCTGACATCGTGTGGTTGTTATGAGGAACTACATCATGTTGAACATTATGTGCAAATATTGCCTTGACCTAAATAGGCATATAAAATTTCCTATTTCTAATTTTCCTAAAAAAGTGTCACAGAACCTGGGTAGATAACTGCATGATAATAGCTACAACCTAAGCATGTATTACACCATTTACATCATTTTACACTATTAAATCTGTTAAATCTGAGATGTTTCCTGTTCAGACTCTGCTTGGTAGTTTAAACAGCATAATTTTGTTTTAAAGGATAAATAAAGATAAATGCTCACAGTCCTGATGCATCTGGCATTATGTTCTCTGGCAAACATAATTCAAAAAACGTTTAGTTATACATTTTATGGTTGCATCTATGCCAGTTTCAAAATCAAATCCCTCCCACACACATACTCATATAGAGACAGTATCTCACTAGGCCCCCTTAAATGATTGTGCTATTCAGATAAATACCCCCCACCTTCCCGTCCATCTCAGTTCCAAGTGTGGACCCAGCAGTATCTGGTTAAGCTGCTCCAAAGACCTACTGCTCTGCAATAGATTTGCAAATCACTTCTCCTCTCACGCCATTTCATTAGCATACAGATGTTGTTAAAAAAGGAGAGTGGCCTAACAAAAGAGCCCTGATGTGAGAAATGTCCCTGCATTTCATTTACTGCCCAGGCTCATCTCAATAAAAGGAAGCAAGACCTTTGGCTATTGTCCATGGCCGTATGTGACAGTGGGATGTTTCTAAGTCTTCCATGCACAAATGCCTGAACAATGAGCAAAGCAACACACAAAAGCCTTCATCTGTTCACTTCTCCTTTGTGTGTGTGCATTTTCAGCTTGAATAATTAAAATAGCTGTCAAGTATGCATTCTTTTTTTTAAAGGCAGATGGAAGAAGCAGCATTCAACCATGTTTGCCTATTTAAAATTAAATAAGAGTGCATGAGATGCAACTGCTTACTACAAACACAACAGTTTGCAATGCAGAACAAATTAAGTTTAGAAAACTTTCTGCAGAAATGCATTCAAAAGAACTAAATCAACTTGCACTTTGAAAAATAAATGCAAAGGAAGGAAGCAAACCATCGGATTATCCTTGAAAAGTTTATTTTAAAACAATATATTATAATGAAAAATGGGCATTGCCATCCCATGGAATGTAAACAGTTCATTTAAATTATATATAAACAAACATAAAACAAAAGCACAACAATATACTGTTTTTCCACTTTGATAAACAAAATAAATAAGTTTTAAGTTAACAAAAGGCAAAAGCGTGTTTTATGTCACAAGGCGAATGTGGAAAACTAATAATGAAATAGGTCCTACAAACATAAGAGTTCATTTTTGCAAGCAATGAACTTTGAGCTCTCTGTTGAACACAAATGTACACAAATTAGAAAATGCACACATTGCAAAACTTTCGCCTCTTAAATATAAACTAAGAGTGCACGAGGCCATGGTATAACATCACTTTATCTGGTACATTGTCACTCTGCCACTTTTACATTTACATTTGTTTGCATATGAATATCTTGTGGATATCACTGACTATTATTGCTGATACAGGCTGACAGGAAAATGGAGTGTACTGATACCCTTTTAAAAACAATCCTGAGATTCCAAACCTTAGACTCTGTGCAGCTGGTATTATTTAAAGCTAAGAGTTAGCTCGTGCAAAGCAAACAAACGGGCAAACAAAAAAGCTTTATCAACATTGTTCCTTCCTTAAAATGCAAACAAACCCAACAAAAGAACAAAAATGCAATCACTGCATAATCATAGAAAAGCAATAAATAGGATATCGAAACAAACTAAGGTTGTTAAACTACTTGATAATACTGTCCATTTAAAAATGCCTTAACTAAAGGCTACATTTTTATTACAGTATGTTCAAAGTGGGTTAGACATCACACTGTATGTATATACTCTAAGTTGCTCAACTTTGGTTGTACTACAGATGGGTGTTTTGATACTGATCCAGGGAAAAGAACATCTGTGCATAGTTTCGTTCTAGAGACCTGACAACTTATCCTCAAACAGATGGGGCAGAGATCAGATGTCAAGGTGAACTTTTGACAGCTATCCCAAACAAGTAATAAATCTAAGATGAAGTACCCTCTGCAGCATTGAACTGGTATACAACAGTATACATTGCTAACATTTTTCTTTCTTACTTGAAATAGTATATAAAACGCAATATGTCTAAAACTTTAAAACAGAAGAACATCTGCTTTAGTGAGAATGCAATATGCATATGGGGGAATGTTAGTCTAGTCGTCTGAGACAGACAGACGACTGAAAATGGGCAGACGCCTGCCGTCAATGTCGGGGGAGTCGCAGCCACTGAGGCTGCTTGAGCTGGTGTAGCCCTCCTGGTCGGAGAGAGAGTCCGCGGAGGCGCTGCGCTGCAATGCTGTCAATGCGTAGGCCAGGTTTTGCGCGCAACCGGTGGGGCTCTTGGAGTCATTGATTGCGTAAAAACGCGGCGCCTCATTATTACCCAGATCAGCAAAGGGGTAACTATGCTTCAAATTTCCGGGTTCGGAAAACAGAGGGGAGAGCAGGTCGGGACTGCCTACTGATGGTGGCGGAGACACTGAAGATGATCGCGAGAAGGCGAGGGCGTCCGGTACAGCGTGAAAGCCGGTCAGGGCTTGTGGTTGTGAAGAGAAGCCGCTAAAACTAACGCTGTGACGAAGAAGCTGAGGTCGGTCTCTGCTGCTCTTCTGTGCGTGCGCGTTATCAGAAAGGCCGTGCTGCTCGTCGGCGTTGTGTATGAAATGACAGCGAGCTCCATAGGGACAAAAGCCAATGGTGTGAAAAGTGCGACACGGCTCGGTCTTGTACTTTGGGTGTCTGCTGAGGCCTCTCAACTCCTCCATCCCGTGAGCGAACTGACATTTTACCCCGTACTTGCAGGTGCCACTCTCCTCGTAAGTGCGGCACAGTTCCGTCTTGTACCGGGTGGACATGGGCGCGCTGGTTGTACCGAGAACTTTTGTTGAGGAGAGGGAACTGTTGCTGATGTTGAAACCGGGTGGCGGAGGGATAGGGGAAGGCGCGACAGTCTCACAAGCCCCCAGACTGCTCACATGTCCCTCGATCATACTGACAGACCTGTCGACTCTGAAAGGGATGCGATTCAGAGAGGAACGGGGCAGTTGTTGCTTCTGGTCCAGGTTCCAGTGCTGGCTGATGGTAGACGGGGACCATGGGCTGTCGTTGCAGTTGAATTTGGAGTTGGGCAGAGTAACCGGACACAGGGAATGTCTGCGCTGGAATCCCACCGCACGCTGCTGCTGTGCGCCATCCGTTAGATCAATACTGCGGAAACTCTGGAAACAGGGAGAGCAGAGAATGTCAGCGCACTTTGTACTGCTTTATATTATAATAAGTTTTTATATAAAGCATTGGGTAAAGTAACTATTAAAAATATTTGGAAAGACAACCAGCTAGGAAGATTTGCTCAATTGTAAAAGCAGTTTTTGAAAAAAAGAAAAGTTTTATATTCTTACCCTGCAAAATTCGTCGTCCAACTCAAGGAAGGGCGTGAGAAAATTAGATGGCATTTTCGATATGCCTTGTGATTCTTTGTGTGCAGTTAAGAAAGTGTTGAAGTGTTTAACAACTTTTGTCAGGTTCCGCTACTGTCACAACCGCGCTGTTGGATTCTTATTTTATAACACGAAACTCCACCCACTATTGAAAGAGGCGTGTTTTAGTTCACTTTTTCACGCCCTATGTAAGAGTGAGAAAGTTTTCTTGTGCCCCGTCCACAGTGTCACAAAAACATTAACTTTATTACTGGCATCTTAGATGAGTAAAGAGTGAGTTAATTAATTATAAATAAGCATAAATAAGCTATATTTTCTAGAAAACTACAATATATTATTATTGAAATGGATGATTTGGACCAAATCTATATCTATCTGTCTGTCTGTCTGTCTGTCTATCTGTCTATCTATCTATCTATCTATCTATCTATCTATCTATCTATCTATCTATCTATATATATATATATATATATATATATATATATATGTGAAAAGGAGGTCATTACAGATGTAAAGTAAACTAAATTGTGTAATCTGTATATTAAATGTGAAGTAAATTACAGATTAAGTAAACATCTTTTAACCTTTTTGGACATTTTCGGACAAAAGGTGACTGCATTGTGGATGGCAGAATATAACCTTTTGTTATTTATTTTGCATTATCTTCAGCCACAACATAATAATAATAATAATATGTAGCCTGCTGGTAAAATTGTATATCTGTTAGGGACCACACGGAGGTGCATTATATGATATTGTGTCATTGTAGGGTTTTCTTATCAAAGAAATATAAAGCTCAGTGTCTGCCACACCAAAATGAATGCTATTTAACATACGGATATCTCTCTTCTGTTAGTTGTATTGTCTATAAATGACTCCTTAGTTGACTAACCTGAGGCAATTTTACCACAATCATCATGCCATTATGAGACACCCATCATATTTGATGGGCCAAACCTAGTGGGAAATCTACACCCAGTATTACACTCAGGAGATGGGAGTCCCTGGGTAGCATTAGATAAGACAGGAATAGTGAAAATAAGGCAGCATCATAATTCATTACAGTGATCCAAGGCTGTTTGAGTACATTAAACTGATTGCCATCTAAACATAATAGTCTATTATCACCAATTCTGAGTAAATGCTTTTCCAGTGGGATGGTTTTTTCCAGAAAATTCTATAATATTAACATGCTAACTGTATTGCGCACCCTAGATATGTGTTAATAGTGTATCTTTTGTTTATTTGATTATTTTTCATCATGTCATCTGAATATCTAAATTACAGTAGCCTACCACAACTACACTGAAACTACAGCAGCTCATTGGTCAAGTTTAAGGTTCAAGATCTGACTAGAAATTAACACTATATATGTAAAGTGGTTGTCTAGATTTTTATGGCGCCGTCATCTCTCCTTGTAATTGTCAGTTCCTAATAGCCACAGGCTAGTTTTGCATTCATCAATCTGGGGGATTAAAAAACACAGACGGTTTTTATTACAAAAACTTCTGTGAAAGAGACAATTCAAATATTAGCAAAGGAGAGCTATGGCCAACTATGGGACACTACTGTCCCTTAACATACAATGAAGTCTTATCACAGAGTGGAGCGTCAACACCTCATAGAATTCTGCTTTGAGAATAATAGAAGTCAGTAAACACGGCACTATCCCCGAGAGCACACAGTCTTTTGTGGCAGATAAAAACAAGGGAAGTTAAATCTGGGCAGGGAGATGTGCAACTGAAACTAAAGAGCTTGTTTGTTTGCAGCAAAGTGTAAGCAAAATTAACGTCCTTCTGAATGTCCAAGAACTTAAAAAGCCTTTTGTCTTTGTAAATAAGGTGAGAAAACAGCTAGTCGTGGAATGGTGTTTGAAGGCACTGTTTTAGATACCAAACGCTAATGCAAAAACATACTCCTGTGTCTTCTATTCTAAGCTCCAGCTCTCTGTGTTTGTGCAGATTTAATTGCGGGTATTGTTCCTCCGGAGCTGAATAGCCTCTTTTGAAACAACATGTCAAAAGGCAAAGAAGAGAAGATGGAGAGGATTGCACATAGACTGCGCTGTAGAAAAGGAAAGACACAAGGACGTCCAAGCTTAGAAAAGGACAATTATGCCACATAAAGGCCTCCTGGAGTCTTGCAATGGTTGTTGTGATTCAGGGTGAGCAATGATGCTGGACTGAGCAGCATGGAGCTTATGCATAAAGGCTTTGCCTTTCAACCCCTGGAGACAGTTAAAACACACAGTTCCCGCCAGTTTTATTTAAACTATACTATGACATTTTAATCAATTTATAAAAATCCTTTGATGCATTTACTGTACAAACATTTGAAGAGGAAAAATATTTCTACACAGTTAATGTATGTATGAAATATATAGTGAATGTAACCTAATGACAGACCTGTGAGATGTTGAACCAGGAACAAGGTTAAGATCTATTTTTTTTCTTTAGACAGGAAGGAATTTGAAAGTCGCCTGGCTACTTATAGAGACGCCTTATATAACCCAGAAAAACAAGTGGTTTATCAACAGCCGTTGAGGAGGTTGAACTGTAGCTGTGAGGTTTTGACCTGCTATGCATTGGCTCTCAGCACAAGCCAGTTTAACGAACTGTTTGATATAGAATGGCTTCTCTGGGCCCCATTAATGCTAAATGATTCTGAGAACAAGAGTACAAAGTCGTTGTGATAATTGTCTTTGGATGAGAAACGATAATGACACTTAGAAATGTAGTTTTGAAATAACATGTTTTAGAAATCCAGTGTTGTAAACATATCAAAGTCCATTGAACTCCTTAGAAACTATTAAATGACTAGCAGTTCTGTGAATTACAGTTGTATTCAGTGCCAGAGAAATGACTGCTCTTGTTCAATGGCAGAAGTTCATTTAATTGAACTTGTTGCTGAATTATGCCAAATCTGTTATCCACAATTTTTTTTAAAAAGGTAAGTTGTATCACACTGGCCAAGTTCATTATGCAATAGAACACTGCATTAACACTTAAAACAAGAAACACATTTTTAGTGCCTGTTTGTTTGCATAGACAGTAGACAGCCACTACTGTCATTGATCCATATTCATGTATCTCTTAAGATTAGAACGTTTTAAATTAAAACAGATAAAAAAAACCACCTCAATTTCACAGTGCCTGTTTATCATTTAATTCTGTCAAACAGCACGTGTTCCCATCCACAGAGTTTTGGTCCCCCCTGCTTCTTGCGAGGCTCCGCCCCTTTAAACTATCAGCTCAGCTTTACTACCACTCTGACTTACCCCCTCTGGAAAATGGACCAACCTGCTTTGTGTTTTCTCCACAAGGGCCCTTTTGTTGCAGGGCTCCATATGCCAGACAAGGGACTCAAAGACTTGTACCCCCAGCTCTGGCCATAAACACGTCTGGTCTGGAGGGTGGGGGAAGGTTACGGGGAACTGTTTCTTGTGGAGACACAGGCCAGGGTTTCAGTGGTGTGAACGGGGTGTGGGACAGTTGTAGGTCTAAACGTTGCTAAATCAATACAAGAAGTAAAGGGTCTATAGACACTATACCACCTATGTCCCAGTCCACAGAGCAGTTCCCACACATACACACTGACCACTGAGCCATACAGCACCCCTAATTTAAATGGAAATTCCAGATTAAATTCCTCAACTTTGAATAAATGCAAATGTCTGACAATTGAGGATGGCATGTACAATGGCAGTAATATATAATAACAAACATTGTGTTTACTTTTTTTATATAAATCTAGCCAACAGGCTAATGCTGGATAGAGCTGGTTAGCAAAATATAGTGTGAAACACACACACAATACTCTTCTGAAACATTTACAAACGTCTCAGAGATTCATAGTATCTCTAATATTTCATAGTATTTTAAACCAACATCCTCCAAAACACTCAATATTCATGACTCTAACAGTACAAATGTTTTCTGGAAGTTCTGTTATAAAGTCACAATAATCCAGTAGAATAAAGCCCCTTTAAAAGCATCTCAGACCATCTGGGGTTTGACAAGCTCTACACATATGTAAATGCATGTTTTGTAGTTGTTTTTAACACACATTTCCTGAGCTTCCTTCTACCTGCCTATTCACATACTCTTTATTTCTGTTAGTGCATTTCCATGTGTGAAGTCACTTGAATGGTTGTGAATGGTTTAGCGTTTACATAGATGCCCGTCATTGTTGTGATGCTGTTTTGGGACAGTAGAAGGGCGGGGAATCAGCTTGCTTGTCATGTCCTTGCTAACTTTTCAAAACTGTGGCTTTTAACAGGGTTGGTGAGGGATTTGGACCAATGTTGCTTTTAGAAACAAACAGTAGCAGAGCTATTGCATCAAATCAAAATTAAATATTAATATTAAATCAAATTAAATATTAGTTAGTAATTGAGGTCACATTTCAGGAAAAATTTCTGTGCATTTCATTACAAGAGTTGGAACTCTACTTTTTTTAAATAAATGGATGGAAAAAAAAGTTATTTTTAATTTTTAAAGATTTTTAAGTATTCAGTCACATGATGCTGCTGTATTATCATTCAAGTGAAGCTATGTACAACTTTACCACACTGAACAAAAGTACAAACATAATTTCTTTGACGAATGGAACTTAAGCACAAGAAAGTTTGATGTACTGGTTGCTATGGGAGACAGCTGCAGCTGGTCAGGATGGTCATGTTGACCAGTGAAAAGGTGGACTTATTACGCTGGACAGGTTACAAACAAAAGCTCCAACAAGCCCCTTATCCTTCCTCTCAGCTCTCAGCACATTATCTTTTCTCTTCTTTGTTGGTTCTAACCTGCCGATGCAAAAATTCCCAGAATGGACATCCAGTGAGATGCTGGGAACAATCAAGGATTCCCTTAGGATTTCCTCACACTTTTGTCACACACACACACACACACACACACACACACACACACACACACACCATTTTGTTGGTTGAAATTCCACTTGACAGAAATGTCTTTAAGGAGCTTAAATAAAAGAAAAAGAGAACAGAATTTTCATGTTAACACAGAAATCTTTCTCTTAAACCCCACTGCTATGTTGCCTAAAATGGTTGTGAATAAGATCACCACATGATTCAGTCATTAAATACTTTTACTAATGTATTCTGCTTATCATATTTCTTTATTAAGAAAACTCCTACTGCAATCTCACATTTCTTCTCTAGAGACTGCAGCAGTCTCAAACACAAAGTCAGAGACTTACTTTAAAGTCAGAACTTTAAAGTTATAATTTCTCATTAAATTCTTATAAGACATTTAATTCTTATATTTTATCCACAGTAAAGCTCTGCAATTTTACATCCCAACAACAATCTTATTTGTGCTTAGTTTTATCTGAGACAAAATCTAAATAAACAACATAGAAATTAATTAAGCCGCCTGAACTGTAAAGTACTCTGAGCAATGACATTTTCCTGTGTTGAGTGTTGACACAAACATAATTGGCCATTTAGCGAGGTAAAACCAACATCTAAAGGTTAAAACTTAATTCTCAAAAGCAGGATCTTGTTTTATGTCTTTGGCCATCTGCTGCACAAGAGGTGCTGTGTAGTAAGGTGTCATTTCCAGCACAGAGTGACACACACACTGTAGAGAGGTGTTTGTTGTGTTGTTAGACACTCTTGACAGCTGGTACAGTGTTATTTTAAGGATGTAAGGGTGTGTAAATGAGTTTCTATGTGTGTCTTTGTGAACACTGATCGCACTACACTTCCTGTTTGACTCCGGACACAAGAGGAAAGCAGAATGGACATCAAATGGTCCCATCCTGTTTCTAAAAGGAACAAATTGCCAAATAAGTCAAATTCTGACAGAAAAGGAGTTTGTTAATTTAAAAGACATACTCTAATAAAAATATAACATTACAGTGAACAATCTTTAGTTAGATTTGGTAGTTTGATTGGCATGCATACAAGAAAAATAGCTTAGAATGGAACATTTTGAACCTTTGACTTGAATAAAACAGACATTGTGAATGCAGATAATACTCAGCTGAGTACATACAGTTATTGTTTGGATCTTACCATAGACTTCTTGTAACTTGAACTGGTGATAACTTGTAATGTGATATCACCTGTTGACAGATGTGATAAAGGGTGATTGTGATACACAAAAGCTAAATATCAGATAAAGATAAGACAAGTTCATAGGTCATCAGTTCTTGTGAGGCAGTGATGAAATAAATAAGATAGACACAGTTTTGAATTGTTTATGTTAAACAATGTATAAAGAGAATGTGAAAGCCAGGAAGGGTGATAGTGTGGTGTGACTGCCGAAAATGTACATATAACTTATCTCACTGATAAACTGAGACAGGCTAATAACTCAAACAACTATAACTATAACAGAAATATCGCTGTTATAAACCGAAAGTCTGTACCCAATTGTTCAGGTTAAAACTGCAATATATATTGTAAATAACACCTGTGCAGTGCCCAACTCCATATATTCCACAACATTGTTCTTGCCTTGTTTGGTAAGCATTTGTTTTCTTTTTATCGCCTGTTGCGACAAACCTATCATTACAGTCATATTTTTAATGTTCAGATTACCATGTTAATCACATCACAAGATGTAAGTGAGCCAGTAACATCTTGATTCACAGATCCATTTTAATTATAAAAAGCTAATCTGCTAGTGCTATTGCATAAAAATCTGCAAAATAACAGAATGCATGTGCACAATTACAGAACTGTAAGTGCACATAAACATTTATTCGTTTAGCTAAAGCTTTTGTCCAAAGTGACTTATTGGTGATAAAAACACAAGGAAAGAGACAAAAATATTAGCAATGCTGTAAAATATTGAGCAAGTCAAAAAATTTGCTGTTAAAAAGCTCTGCATTTTCAGTGAAAAGTTAAAGGTTGATCGCACAATCTGATTTGTTATTTTTTATTATATCCATCCTAATATAAGGTATCAACTAACTAACATGGTGTAAGTAATCTAACACCATGAGCAAAACAAAATGTGATAAAATAAACATGTAAATGTATAATTTATACATTTTCTTCATGGTAGTTTGAAAGATTACATATTCAAGTGAAATCGCCCAAAATCTCAAAATTAACCACTGCATGAAAAATGGATTATTTTGCCTGCCGTGTCTCCCCATCAAACAAAATACATTTTCCACTAAATCTATTTAATTCTGTTCACTTTAAACTGTAATAAATTATAGCATTGTTTTTGCCATCTCAGTGTTTAGTCACTATAGAACTCCCCTCTCGGGTTTAACTACAGATCTCCTGCAGCGAAGTCTTCAGCTAATATCAACACTGGCTGTAAATATTATATACCTTAAACAGCCTTCCTGAGACTTCCATGAGTAAGTATTGTATATACACCTGGGTTCCATGTCTATGAATTCATGCTATAAAAACAAACAGTAGTGGTTCTGATAATTTAGCTCCTTACTGGAGGTGACCTCATGTTTGTGTTTAAATATATCCTCCGATACATATTTTTTTTTCATTCCCTAGGTGCAGAGCTCATTGCTTAGAACTTGTGTCTGGGGTCTGTAAGATCAATGAACAGCCTGGATAAAAGGTAAGTTAGTGGCTGGTCTAGACATTTCGCTGGTTAGGGCCAAGCTCTAAATGAGTTGGAATAATATTAAAGGCCTCAGTATGAATGTGTAACATGCAACACGTTGATCTCTCTCTTTAACACACACTCTCTATTGCTGCTATAAGGGCCAAGTTCAACAAATGCACTCATACACTGAGCCTGTCCATCTAGGCCTGAGTCCAAACTCAACACAACTTCATTCACCTTTAATATTATTGCCACATTCCCTAGATCATAACTCAAACTTCTGCCTCTGAAATCCACACTAATTTGCAGAGCTTCTAAAGAACTAGGTACTTAAATTTAACAAGCTTCAGATATGGCTTGAGAAAGGCTGGTCTGCTAGGCTGTAGCTAATGGATCAGTAGGGGACCTGGGAAATGTTGGGTCCGAGTTTTGTTGCCACACGTGTCAACTGTCAGCAGATCTTTTTAAGAATGCCAAAGGCCCCAGGAGATACTGTTGTGGAAGGCAGAGACAGATCTGGTTGGTTTCTGTGCTGTTCTCAGGCTGACCAAACACACAGGAACACACACACACAGCTGTCTCACAGTTTAAATAAGCATCGCTGTTAGCTATTGTTTAGTTTTCAGGTTCTTGTTATTTAATGAGAGACATATAATTTTCCTTTGAAGGCATTGAAAGTTTGCATTTTTCAGATGTGCTTGTTTAGGTCAAATTATTTTTTTGTATTATGTTTAAATATTTTCTTTAACAGGGACATATAAGTAAACTATTTCCAGGTTGATTACTGTGTAAACATTGTGTCAATCAAGACATTGTACTATTTGTTTGACTAGACTAAGATAGCAACATGCTCAGCCAATAGGATGGCATGGCATGTTTAATCAATCAATAACAGGCAGGGTGTGGCTTGGGAAACCCATTTGATAACACATTCAAAATGGTGATGCTAATGGTTCAAAAATAACATGCTTCACTTTTACGAAGCATATGTTTTGTTTTGCTTCAAAAGATTTTCTACTTCATTATCCTCAGGGTTTTTTTTTATATTAAAAGTTATCTAATTACAATGGTAGCTAACCACAAATGTACAAATTTACTTCCTCAAAAACCCATACACTAATTCTACCAGCATGAATAATGTTTACAGCAATGACTTGTTACTAAAACCCTGCCAGACTATGGCAGTTGGTTGGCACAGGGAGGTGCATTGTGGGGTTTTGCTGCCTCTGAGCTGCTGATAAGCCCAACCCTATAAACACTGTCTTCCCCATACCCACTTCCACCCTGTGCAGATTCATAACCACCATGCAAGATGTTGCGGTTAGTGTTAGCTCCGTTATATCAGGCGAGCACGTAAGAAGCTAACGACCCAAACCACTGTCAGTTAACTCAGCCATGACTTCTGAAGTAGAGGTTTTGTAACTGCTGTTAGGAGGGTAAGACATATCAAAGCCCAGATAATTCATGTTATGTAAGCGGCGAGGCAGGTATTTACAGTTACACCACTGTGGTAAAAATATACATAAATATAATTTATGTATTCAGCTATCTTTATTTGAATGAATGAATTTTGTTGAATGAAAAGCAGGTAAAGAAAATGCTACTTGTGGGTAAATATGAGTTGGAGTTTTTGTAATACATTTTTATAAGATGCTTATATTTTAAAAATGAAAAACAATATAAAAAACAATATTCTCTGGAGACAGTATGATGTTGAACACAACACACACCACTTAGACAGTTGTCTTAGCAAGTGTATGGCAGATGTCTACCATTCATTGAAGGTTTGTAAATAGGATGAAAGGGAGTCACATGACCTAAGATCTGTGTGGTGTGGTGGAATGTTTGTGAAAAGACACTGCCAATACAATTCAAAGTTGTTGCATAACAAACTGTTCAGATACTTTTCTTTAAAATTACTGTGGTGATATTTAACATTTATGGAAAAAGAGATGCATTGAGGAAGTAAATAAAATGTGTGACTTTTTGTCAGTTAACTAACTAGTGTTGTTTTAATAGTGCTTTGACCCTTTTTTGCCTTTGACCAGTAAAAGCAACCTCACCTGCAGGTAATGTTAATATCCTAATATATTTAATATATTTATGTTTTAACTGATCATAGTTTTTTTTTAATTCAGGACAACTAGTCTGCAGACTTCAGATAATTAGACCATGATTAGCCAATAGTTTAACTTCACCACAGTTCCTTTATTTTAGATCAAATGCCCCTAAAATGTTGCAATTCTCAGTAGTTGAGCGATCACTTAGGAGCTTTGTTCTGTTTTGTTCTGTTTTGACTTGTTGCATAATGTAAGACGTATGAGATAAAACCGTTTAAGCTCTGCTGAACTTGTTTAAACACTCAAACGTTTCCTCCTTACATAACAGCTTGGTTCCACTTCAGTTTTTGAGGAAAATAACCATAACAAACATTTAACTGTTCGGTCAAGGGAAAAACAGCAGCAATATGCCACAAATACCAAGCCCTTAAACCCTAGCTGTGAGTTCATGGATATATTATCGCCACATTATCTCTCTCAGTACTTGCTGTTCTGAAGAAGAACAGGGAGAAGGACAGCACAACAAGAAAGATCTCATTCACACATTCATTTCAATAAAGTTAATTATCTGTTGCCTAATTGCCCCAAAGGGCCCTTTGGACATTACCATGAGTCCTAGGAAAAAGGGGGCTTCACATAAATCTTTAAAAACAGCCACCCCCCAAAAGTTTGCCTCTCCACCATGGAACATGTTGAATGCTGAAAAGCAGCATTTAGACAAGGTTCCACTGGGAATTGTGCACAATGATGCCTTTTGGTACCAGGAGAGAATACAACTCCAGAGTCAAAGCGCAGTGTTTGTGGTAATCAGAACAGCCGCCCCCCTGACGATTTAGCCTTTTCAGCTCAAAACCTTCTGTCCTGACTAAGAAGCAAGAAGAAAAAGAGACAGGGGTGTATGAAAACACAGGAAGGCTGGGAATACAGCGAGAGCTTGTTCAGTGAGGAAAGATTCAGGTGTTTTGGCTACAGGACACCTGCAGGATTCATGTTTTCCCTGCGTATTTCCTGATGTTGTTTCAGCCTATTCTGTTACAGTTCCTGCCCCCACTGGAGGTTTCTCAGATCACATCTGCAGCCGATGTGTTTTCCTCACAGGAGGGGGAGAGTTTGGCCTGCATGCGGACTGAATCGAAAATCTGGAAATCTAGACAGAAACATCTTAATGAAGACCTTTCCTGTCTCTCTCGGTGAGGTTCAGGTATTCCTTTAGAGAGTTTCAGATAGAAAAGCAAAATCTGCTGTGATTATTTTTAATGGCAGGACTAACAGGCATTAAAGAATGATTGATGTAATGAATTCACTTTCACCCCATGGTGCAGGTGCTTAGTTTTTGTAAAGAGCTAAAAGTTTAAAACAACAGTTTTGAAAGCCAAATCAATTTTTCTGTTATCAAAAGAAAATGACTTTTTTTGTATTGTAAGTGGGTCACTATGTTGTTGCTATGGTGGTCCCTATGCTCTTGTTTTTTAAGAAGACTTTTTTTTTAAAAGTGTGTGGCATTTTGTTATTCAGTTCTTTATTGCCTACCTAAATTAAAATTGTCAGAGCCTTTAGAAAACTAATAGCACACATCTCCTAAAAACTTTATGATTTTCTGCACATTTGCACAATATGAGGTGTCATTCACAAACAGTGTGAGACAACAAGACAGGACTTACACTCCACAAACAGGAGTTACACACTACAATTTAATATTTATGATTAGGAGTTTGTTCACAATGAGCAGTAGTGACAACTAATAATTTCTTACCCTCTCAGGGCTAGTAAGGTCAGTTAGCATAATCTCTTTGTTATGGTCGGCACAGTGGGGTGTGAGAACATTTAGGTCAGATTCTTGTTGGTTTCTCTGCCCGTTCAGCATGAAACTCTCATTAATAAGTCAAAGCCTTTTCTTAGGCTTTTCTTGAGAACATCTGCAAGCCACAACAAAGGACGTGACGTAGGCAAAACACGCACTATTTGTGTATTTGTGTCTGTGAGTTTCATGCTCCAGTGACACACTGAGTTGGCGGCACAGAACCTGCGGCCCATGGCAACCCCGCAGCCAGAGCAAAGAAAGAGGCCATGACCTCTGACAGCTGCTTCTCTCCCTCTCTGAACAAGTTTCAGTCCTATAATCCCCTCTGTTCTCTTTCTCTCTTTCTCAGGAGCAGTGTAAAATGTTCTGCCAAATCCCACAGGCTTCAGGTTCAGTCCTGAAACCTGCATTAATTCCCAACCAGCTTCTCACTGGTTACAGACTTGCACGGAACTTACAAGAACTTTGACTTTTATTTCCCCTGTCAGTGTGTGTGTGCGTGTGTGTTCTCACAAATAAAAAAAAATGAAACAGCTAGAAAGTAAAACTAACATAAACTAAAGTTAGTAGAGTAAAAACCACTGATGGACATTCATAACTACTAAGATGTTTTTACATAAAACAATAAAGCAATATGTCATTTAACCAAAGATGAACAGTTGATGTGACAACTACAATACGGTTATAGAAAAAGGTGTTTAATAAACAGTTACATTTACTAATAATAATACTTATAATTGAATAATAGAAAACAACATTCACCAATACAGCCTAACCTATTGTAGCTGTATTTTGTTTGTTGTAGCAATGTAGAATTTCATTTTATAGCAACACAAAAGTCATAATGAAAATTGATAACAATTCACCATTACCACATTAAGTCTGCTGGTGACCAATACTTCAAACCAACACAGCTCCCTAACAAATACTTACTTAATTCTCATTTGACCTTAATTCCTGGGTAATGAATTTCACCAGTCAACACTCAGATGTGACTTTTTCACCAACATGATTGAGCAGTTAAAGTCATTCATCTTTAAGGCTAATTAGGGACAGACAGGCGCTTGTTATAATTATTGATCCAGTTCTCTGTTCCTTTAGATCAGTTCACCTGCTTTCCCACGGTTTACCCCTATTAAGCATTCTGGAGACCACACTGGCCTTGGTCTGGCCCTGTGCTCCCCCTCCGAAGGGCCTGTGTGAAATAAGATGCTGGAAATCTAAGTTTAATACATCTGGGTTAATCTCCAGCATTTAGGGTTGAACCGCTTTAGCCAGAGCCATACAGAGAGACTGAAACAGACTGAAATTAAAAAAATGGGTCAAAATGTTTGATAAGTGCCATTAATTGGCATCTTCACTATGTAAAAAGTACAAAGTTGATTTACGCAACCAAAAATAGCTTTCATGGGAAGATAGATCTGTTATTATGAGTCCATAGCCTAGCTGGGTTACATAAAGGATTTCATAATTTCCAAGATATAATTCATATGTTTCAGAGAAAGAGAGAAGAGAGAGTAATCTGTAGGTCTCATTATCCATCTGAATAGAGGACGGAAGAGAAGTTACGTAACCAGAATCGCAAAAAATATTCATGTGTCAGTCATTCTGACAGTAACGTCAAGGTTTTTCCAAACAGTATTTCATACAGTTTCATAACAGTTTCTGAAAACTTTTCAATGCTATGACATGCCTCTTTCTCTCTTATGTTTAATCCTTTTCACTCTTTTGTCAATATATCTCCATCACTTCAACTCTGTCCATGTATGTCTTTTTGTGCATTCCTTTTCTGGGTTCCAGCACACTGCTGTGGTCCCTCCCTCCCTGCTGTCCTCAGGGACCAACACAATGCCTTGTGCCGTTTGTCACAGTGTAACTGGCTGTGCTCAGTGTCTCTGCCCCCCTTCTCATCTCATCTGCAGCACAAAGCAGGGTCACAGCATTCTCACGCTGCTCTCCACACACACACATTTACTTGCATATGTGGTTTGAGAGGACATAGACGCAAAGGTGTTTATACTGTACAAACTATAAACTTTGTCAAATCTAACCCCACCCCTAATCCTAACACTCACAGAAAACTCTTGGTGTTTTTTAATTAAAATAAAACACTATACATTTAGCATGTTTGTTTAAACCATTTGATTTATAAGAACACAGAAAGTGGTGAAAACTTTAAACCATGTTTACACTTTTAATTATATACATCTGTATCCCTAAAAATGCAACTATACCATATAATTTGAGCAGTCAGGTCCAGTAACTGAGGGAAACTCATTGGCCTTTAAGATAAGAAAGATACATAAAGTATCATGCAATTTAATGTTTCAAACAGAGATGGCGACAGAGAAGTGAAAGCTTAAATATACAACAGCTTTAATTTAAAACGTGCATTCACAGGTGTGCATTTATCAGCAATTTAGAGTGCCTTTAAACATGACTAAAGCACAAAGGATGGAACATAATTATAAAACAGTCAAAGTGCTTAATATTTTCATTAGCGGGTTTCATGGTGAGCCCTTAAGCTACACAGATCTTTAAGATTTGCTGTCTCACTAATGATTATAGTTCCATAATTAATTTTGTAGTCTTTTTCTTCATCAAATATGAATAATGTTTATGAATAATGAATAATTAGAGTCAATGCTGATATTACTAATACCAATGTTGGCACTTTAATATCTCTGCTTTAGTGACACACCCTTGCAGACCAAACATTTAATATTGAACTCTCCCACACTCAGCTGTGTAAATTAAGCTCACTGCTTGCTTTATCTTCACAAGCTTTGTTTAATACACAACAGTTCTGCAGCATTACATAGAAAGAATCTGAATGATTTTCCGCCCTGTGGCCACATATAATGGGGATAATTAAGTTTGAGCACAAGGGACAAACAGACTGTCATCTCTGCACTATAGTTCATACTTTTCAGAGCAATTTTGAAACTATTTGTTGTGACGGTTCTCATGTTACTGTCTCTTTTAGATTAAATTCTTTTGTTGTATTATTTCTGAATTTTAAATTGTTTAGATGTTGATGTTTGTTTTGTTGTTGTTTTTTTATTTACTCTTTCCATTTCTCATTCCTACACTGTAACATATGTGAACATTCAAACATGAAACATAAAAAAATGTTGTCCAAACCCAGATGCTCTTGTTTTTCTTCCCTTGATTGCAAATGATGCCCGATGCCCTATCCAAACAACAACAATCTTAATCTGAAAAATAAGAACTAAAAATTAATTGTGTGTGATAAAACCACATCACACACAATATTCAAAGTTTACATAATTACAATTTTTGTTTTTTGCAATTACCTGTTTTTGCTACAACTTTACAACACTGGACTATTGTAATGATATTGTCTTGTGCTTTTTTGCATTTTTAGTAACACCTTACAATAAGGTTTCATTTGTTAGCACTAGATTACTTTTATCTGTTAACAATAATAAATTTACAATGAACTATCATGAACAAACAATGAACTATTTTATTTATATCACCATTAACAAAGATTAATGAACGCTGTAAAAATATATTATTCATTGTTCATTGTTCATGCGCCTTCTCATTTTGTGTTCCCCTGACAAAAAGTATCATCTTCATAAAAATGAAATTTGTAAGTGAAATTTGTTTGTGTACTGTTTCTTGAGGAAACATTGTAATTCAACCAGATCTGACCCCTGAAATGAATTTGATGTAATGGAATATAATTACTTTGGTCATATTAAATAATATTTTGACGTGCATAAAAACAGATAACATTGATGCTTACACAAGAAATACATTTTGTAGGTTATTTAACAAATTCACTTTAGTGAAAGTGCAGGGCCTGGCACAGAATCTCTATGAGCCTCTTTAAATGTGGAACACAACAGAATTCTTTTAACAGGGTTTGGCCGGCATGTTGCAAGATAGTTACACAATTCATTAAATACTATTTCAGGACACAAAGCATGTGGCTGTGACCCAAAGAGCCTTTCTTGCACAGAGCTGGAGAGCTACAAAAAGCTATTATTGTTTCATAAGCAGTCCTTCATTACTGCTGTTCCATGCCATTCAAATCTATTCTAGCACAATAGAAAGTGTTTAACTCGCCCACTTCTTGATGAATATGAAAATGGAAAAAAATTCTTATGCCACCTGCAATAACAGTAAATTTACATAATTATTGTTTTTAGAATTATAGTTTTATAGGTTTACATCTATATAGTTTTTTCACAACATTGTGTTGCCTAGATTATAGGCTATAGGCACATGAATGGATTTTTGTTGTGTAAGGTTTGTATTTACTTACTCAATTTTGAACACTCATTATTATGTTGTTTAAAAATTTGTCACTTTATGCTCCAAGAGGTTTCCTGGACACAGGCACCCTTTAAACACACACACGCACACACACACACACACACACACACACACACACACACACACACACACACAGGCAGTCTGCTTGATAGGTACAGACAGCCTAGAGCACATTGCTCCATTGAGGCAGCTGAACGTGTTAGCTTGATGAACTGAAGGCCAGACAGTGGCGTCCATCTCCCTTTGACTCATTAAAGGCCCTCTGGATTTCCACTTGTTAGCAGTCATTAGACTGAGGAGATACTGGCAGACACAGACACACATGGCCCTTTTCCACTGGAGGTGCTACACTGGGGCTTAGGCCTGAAATCTGTGTTCTGCACTCCAAGCCAACCCTGTGTTGCTAACTTTAGAGTCAGATTATGGCACAACTCACTATGCAAACAAATCATTAGCACATTACAATCTTTGTTTACTTAAGAGAAGTATACTTTTAGTTCTGAGAACTTATTTAACAAGTGTACATCGTGTTGCAGAACTTAGAGTATAGGCACATTTTCATTATATAACATGAGTGTCTTAATTCTGCATTTATAACCACACATGTATGATGGTAGAAGAGCTAGACACAGACACACACACACACACGGCTCTAATGTGTGGTACAGCGATTATGCAAGAGCACATTTAAAATTAAATGTGTTAAAATTAAAATTTAATTTTAACACATATATTTTAACTTTTCTAAACAAACGAGGGCTCAATGCTGGGAAAGTAGCTGCATAATATTGAGGAAAAATACAAGGTTACCCATTAATCCAAAAAGTTTAGCATCTCAACGCACAGCAATTAGCACTTAGCCAATCTTTCTGTTGATGAAGGCTCACCTACATTTTCTCAACTACAAAATATGTTTAGAAAGGACTGAGTTTGTCAATGTATTTCTCTTTCACTGTCAAAAGGATGAAAAGAAAGCACTTGATGATGCTTTTTATAAATAGCTGTTTTAAATATGTATTTAAGCTGCTCTCACAATTCATTACATGTCTTGAGTGTCTATAAGGAAAGAAATTTGTCTATTTAAATGCTAATGATTGCAGGAATGTTTTTGTTTGCGACTGTGACCCTTCACAGACTGAGGTCTACTGTTTTCACATGTAACATGAATTTGAATATATTATTCCTCTGAACAGGGTTTTGAAACATGCACACAGAGTAATTATGGGTTAAAATAAGACTTCAGACTGGCTACAATAAAAAATAATTATTTGCCACATTTGCCATAACAACTGAAGTTTTTAGCTGTTTGCCATTAGTTTATTTATAAAAGGTTAATAGCAGCTGTGACAGTTAAAATGTCTTAGACAACCTTGTTGTCCTTTGGTCAGATTAGTATTTGATTTAAACCATGCAAAGTCCGAACAAGGCGTGGCTTTGTTATTTCTGTCGCTAAAGTTGTAGCATGGCGCCAGCAAGGCCATGAGTTTAATTCACACAAAAGTGACAATATATAAAATGAATGCACTATGCTAAGTGTTTGTCAAATACATAAATGTAACAGTTGGAATTGTACTTCAGTTGTTAGTCGTTTTTAACACTTAGTTAACACTTAAAGAAACAAGGAAAGTGGGGTTTCAGCCAGACCCTACAGACTACTTGGTTATTCCCCTTAAAGCTGAGTGGAGCTACGTGATCGTAATGAACTGTGAGTCAGTGGTTCACTGGGCTAAATTCAGCTGTCTCTTTAATGAAGACCTGCCGGGGTCCAGCAGCTTCCAGCCCAGCATGAGAAACCTTTAAGCCTTTAAAGTGACAGAGGGGATTTACAGACAGCAAGATCAAAGAAGTCACCAACACAGAAGAGGTACACACACAAAACACACTCTAAAGGTAATATACATTGACAAGTGTCAACATTTAACATACAGTTCCATTGCACTCACTCTCTATTCATGACTTTTGATGTTCACGTGCCACTCAACAGCAAAAAGTGACTATAGTGACCTCTGAGTGCAGAACAATCTAATGGCCTGAAATTTAATAAATAATATTAAACTATCTCAATTAGATAGCTCAGAACTGGCACCCAGCATGTAAAAGCAACAGACATTTTTCTGAAAATACACCAAGACCTCTGACTTGGTGAAAAAAGAGAAAAAAGAAGCAAATGATCAGAAAAGAGGCTATGAGTACTTGGAAATAAATTACAGGTTGCTGTTCTTTCCATTTATTAAAGATGAAAAGATTTAGCTTCTGTTTTAGTCTAATTTTAATGTTGATTTTTACTAAAATGTCACTGTGTTTTAAAATGAATAATAGCGTTTCTATTGTACTCATTCCTTTGGCTAAATGTCAATGTTGATGATAAATGGTTGATCTGTATTGTTTGCATCAGCAGGTTTTATGACTTTGCAAAGACTTTGGAAAGTTCTAAAAAGGGGAAAATCAATTGAAGCTATAAGGCAAAATCAAACAAATTAACATTTAATCTGCCTTGGTTTGCTTTCC
The DNA here is from genome assembly GCA_036877545.1 of Yasuhikotakia modesta. NCBI lineage: Eukaryota > Metazoa > Chordata > Actinopteri > Cypriniformes > Botiidae > Yasuhikotakia > Yasuhikotakia modesta. The sequence continues at coordinate 16,143 of JBAJNP010002815.1, read as the reverse complement.
TTTACAGAAAAGTTATTTAAGTTCTTTAAGGCTTTAGCAAATTTGTCTGTTGGCACTCTGAGAAGCAGGTTTGAACAAACTAGTAGGTGAGACCCTCAATTAGCATTAAACATTGTAGAGCTTGTCACTGGTTCTAATGCATAATTTCTGATTCATTATTGTATAAGAACTTCTGCAGATAAACCAAAGATAACATCATATTAAAAAAAGACACACAGATTTTGAATGATGAAACTTCCAAATGTGTGTCTGACTACTTTAACAGCTTTTTATGGCAATGGGTATTTCTGATGAGAAGGATATTTTAATTCATGTTCAGCATGATTATGGTTTTCTTGGTTAAATTGGGGAAGCATCACATTCCCACACAAGTGGGAAATCCCAGAATGCATTGCATTGGTCAATGAACACAAATTTTGCAGAGTGGCTATGTTTATATTCTTACACGCAGGCCTATTTTGTTGTTTGTATATGTAGGCCTATTTTGTTGTTTGCAACATTAGCAACTCAGTTGTGAGTCGGATCTCCTGCGTTCCCATAAGGAGTGTTATACATCCCAAATGGTACACAGACAGCATTTCTGTTTGGATGTTGCCGGTGTAGGCAATAAACAGCACAGCAGATAACTAGGTCTTCAAACATGATCCACAGCCATCCATCACTATGTTACATTGTCAAGAAGACGCAGTGTAAGACATGTTTTACTGAATATCTTCAGGCACGCCTTGACAGCACCTCAAAATTGCAATCTGGAGTTTAATTAACAGCAGAACAAAACTCTCCACCAGCTGCTCAACAAAAGCTTCACTAATCATGCAGTTTAATAGAGCTCAAAGCTTTGATGACATCTACATGTGCGTAGGAGCCCAATATGTGCGTAACATCTAAGATCTTTAGGCCCGAAGACATGTCTGAATCCAGACCTTTATTTTTTAGCATGCCTGCTGGGCGTGTCATCAGGCTGAATGACGTACAACAAGCACATCTCTGGCTTTACTGGAAACATTCTCTTCTTTATTCAGGCTTATTTAGACCCTTATCAAATTGCATTGTTAACCACGGCTGTGTGTGGGAGTCAATGGCAAATACATAGACACTGAGGAGAGAATGGAAAACATACTGTGATGTACACACAGCATACACTCTTAATGAGGATAAAAAACTGGTGGATATGTTAGAAATGCATTTAGCATCACATCGGACGCTTGTAGCTTTCAACCTGCAGACAGAAAATGCAAGTATATAAAGTACCACAGCAAGTCTCTATAGAACATCTGTATTAGATTGTGTTCGTCTGTGTGCATTTGAAAGATTGTTATTTCAGATGTTTGGCTTCCCCGTAGCTGTGAGAAATCTGTGTAATGTTAGCATTAGGATTCATTAGCATGCTGATCAGGGGACATCATACTCCTTTTTACAGCCCCTGGCACCTGCATTGTTCATTCTTTCAGATGAACTGCCCCATAATGACACTCTAAAGCATTGTGGGTAAAAACAAGCAACAACATGCTGATTTCTAACCCTTCTTTTGTGTTATTCCACAGTCCACAAATATTCCCATTTTTATTGATGCTATTTCGGTATCAGTGGGGTTTGCATCATTGTTGGCATCTCCATAACAGGTTATTCAAATAAGGTATGTGTTTTAGTCTAGGACATGTACAGCTATTGACCAAATAAACCCCAAACCAGTAATATATTCTTTTTCTTACCACTCCTATTACATCAAATTGAGAAATAAGCATTTATCAGCTTTTAATCAACAACATCCCTATAAAGATCTGACTTCTGTACCAAGTTGTGGAATAAAATTTTAAAAAGACTTTCAACCAGTTTGTGAGCAAGATCCCCAACACTGCCTTTAACAATAATAAATTTGCAACCATCTAAAAACCATTATTACAAATACACTAAAACCTTTTGAGGAAATCAGTGTGAAGCATTTTGAAATCAGACAATATTTAGAATCTCATTATAGAATTTTTTTTAAAGTTATCCATGATATAGTAGTTATAATTGTGTTTATCTTGTGTCTGGCACTGTGTTGTTTATCAGAGCATTCAAGTTAATAGCCCTGGACATACAATGTGCCAAGATGGGACAACAGCATAAGCAGTGACATCATGTGGTTGCAAAAGTCATTACTGCTTCATTCTATTACCATAACCACCTTTAGCTACAAATAATCAATGCATTGTAAACATTTTACCCTTCTTAGCGCACCAAGATTAACTTTCTTTATGGAATATCGAGAATGTGAGTAATGCATGAGACTAAAATCACTTAGCATAGATTTTTAAAGGGGTTATTTGGAGGGGGTATGTTTCAATTACAATATATTGTGTTGTAGATGTAATCATATCTTAAAAATTGAAAATTAGCACATGGCATGTTAGCACATGGCAAATATAGTCAAAGCTAAAAATAGTTTTGATTTAATGAAAAGCCATTTCACAATTCTTGAAGAAAAATACTTTATTTCTTTATAAATCCACAGAGTACCTATGAAAGCATAAAATACCATCCCATATTTGTATTATTTTCTCTTCAAAATCAAATAATTAAAACCAGAGATGGCTGAAGGTGTACTTCACATACAAATACGTATACAGTCAATCGGAGGAAAATAAGAACAGTACTTCAGCAGGCCGAATGTCAAAGAGGCCTTCAGAATATTCAGAAAGGCCTACTTTCACACAGTCTGTTGTCAGGCGTACAGTTTTCAAAACCACCTTACCGTCCACCTTTGTTGACACACAAGACTTGTTTTTACTCGTTTTAGAGCATTGTGATGATCAGTGTTCTGGTGGTGCCTCTTCTGTTTGACTTAATCTCCAGATTTCAAGAACATACTCCCTATGTTTGTTAATCAGCTAAATATCGATCCATGTGTTCGCTTTCCAAATAAAGTGAGAGAAAGAGCCAGAGTCATTAGCTTTCACAATACAGAGGAATCCATAATAAAGTGCTCCAGAAGGTCCACAAATGTTCACTCAATACCAACTGGTCAATATTTCATTGAACTTTGATAAGTCTGTATCCACATGAACCTTCTGAGAACATTAAATCCAGATTTGTCAATCTTTTGGCACTGGGCCATTGCCGAGGTCTGAGCTCTTTCATCTATCAAACACTGACATACAGTATATTATCGTAATACTTTCCACATGTTTAGGGAAAAAAAATAACTGAAACTTATTCCCAGATGGGTGTGTTTACCTTCCGGTTTCCATAAAAGGGATTTGATGATTCCTCTCTTTTGGGGTAAAAAAATTCTCTTGCTCATATGCTCCAAAGAGGCACATAATATCCGTGGTGTTGGGAGAGTCTTGCATAAGGATTTGAACACAGAGTTGCTGTTGTATTTGTGTTCCACCCACAGCTTGTCCTACTAATAGACTGGCTTCAATCCCATTTAATCTGGCATTTCGCTCTAGCTTCCAGACTGAGAAATTTGCCTTAAAAACGAGAGAATCAAAAATATTAGATTCTGCAACATACATAAACACTTTTAAGGTGTACTCAGTAATGTTGTGTTCCTCATTTAAAATGGGGTTAAAGGGATGAATACAGTGAAATCAGCAGCGACACATCAGCAGCGCAACATAATATTAACATAATATAATATTGACCTTTGAAAAGTTAATGCTAACGAAAGACAATCCCACCTATGATAAAGTGCCCATTGCAAGTGTATCACTGAGTACATTTTGTACCAGCCCTGTCTCCCCAAAACATTATCTCGCTAAATGGGTCGTGAATCTCTGTATCAGAGAAAACAACACCCAAGGATACACAAACAATTTTATCCACCACATTAGCTGACTAGGCATAAACAGGCAGACCTGATGACTACACATAGGGCATGCTAATTGGACATTTAATGACTTCATTACCTCTGTTCAGACTGCGCGCTAAAATTTAATGCAGAACTAACAAAGTTCCTATCACCAGCAAGGACATAGCCTGATGTGTTACAGCTAGTTATCTGCTCAACCCTGCTAATGCTAGGCCTCACTATTTTTAGCACACCATGCCCTGCTGCAGTCTGCAGGGATTCTGGTCCATATCTGCCATCAGCAGGGTGGGAGAAGGAAGGTTGTGTCCCATTTTTTTTTTATGCCAAAGAATAGGAATTACCATCTTCTATAGCTCTGCTAGTATTTCATAATATCGCACTCCACAGATTAGACCGTTTGTCTCAATATTACAAAAACTAGCCCTTTACCCTTTTATCGCCTTCTCTAAAGACATATTACAATATCTATATCTGTCCCTAGTTTCTTTCTTTATCTTCTGAAGTTCAGTGTGTCCCTGTATCTCTGGTCCCATGTCGTAATCTGTACCCCTCTGAGGCAAGCAAAATGAATTTTAATTCATATGAAGCTGATAGGAAAAGCAGAGTTGATTTTTGTGCCATAATTGTGCTTTAGTTTTGGAAATATCCCTAAAGGAACTGAATTTTAATCCATGGTGGTCTATCATAACATTAGATTGTGAATCTGTACTTGATTAAGCTGCAAATGATTATAGAGGAACATAAAACAATTTTTTAGTTTCCTGGCCAGAGGTGACAGGAGCTATGGGACATGTTAAAATCAAATTTTGCCTTAAAATAGTGTTACCTAAAACAGGTGTTACCTCATAAGAAAGACAAAATACGACTATTAACCTGGTCATAGCATCTCATCTACTTATTGAGGGAGTACATGGAATACTGGTTTGAAACAGAACCAAACAAAGCCACCTGAAGAAGCATTTTAATGTTATTATCCACAACCACTCTGACTGACACCACTACCCTTCATCTCCCAGTCCTGCAGTGTCAGCATTCTCCCTGTTGAAGGTGCTATTTCCCATTAAACAGAGGGTGCTTGCCAACACTACATCAGGCTCTCACAGGGTTCCTCAGATGCACCTTTTTGAAGGCAACCATGACCAATTCACTGAGATGAAACTCTCCTGGTCATGTTAAATGGAGTCATCTCTTGAATCTGAGAGCCAAGGTAGTCCACTAGTGTTTATTCTGTCTTGCTCTGAAGGGGTTGGCCAACCTGCTGGATTGTGACACCATGAAATGCTGGACATTTGCATATTATTTCATTTAAAATAGTTTTCTAATTTCACTTTCTAAACTTTCTAAAACTTCTCTGTGTGTGCTCTTTTCTAAAAATTGATTCATTTAACAGTTGCTTGTTTCAAGACTCTTTTCAAATGCAAACATCCAAAAGAGGCATCAATGTTTAAACATATGATTTGTAATTTAAATTCACACAATTGCACTTAACATTGTGTGTCATGGTATCAATTTAAATTGTGTCACTTACGATTTCAAGTGTAACATACATTTTGAGAAATACTTTTAGGCCATTGCCCTGACATGGAAAAACATCAGTGTTAGCATGCCTGTTATTTACCCATTAAAAGAGTTCTAATTAACAGAACTGGAACATCTTCACACCAGCACTGTAGTGTGGGGAGATTCTACCTCTATCATGGCCAGTTGCTTAGCAACAAATCTTAACAGATAAAGAATGAGAAAAAAAAATCCATCCTCACCTTGAACAGGAGATAATCCTCAGTAATTCAGCAGGACCCCAGCAACACAAAATAAACAGAATGGGTTGAGGTGTGAAGATGGAAGGAAGGTGGGATTTGACCCTGTGTTATTGCGATATGGAGTCATCATCTTTTACTGGTTTTCCATATTCTGGGTTCAAGTCTACCACTGTTGTTGCTTTAAGTGCCCCATAACCCCCCTCTAAGCCGTGGGACCCTTCTTGCGTCCCACGGCTCTCTGACCCAAAAAGGGCGGAGGGTTTACTGGAAGAGCCAGAGGATGAAGATGACCTGGGTGGAGGGCCCGATGCCGCCCCCTGTTGGCCACCATTGGTCTGAGAACAAACATTACTGACACGAGCAGCCTTTTGCTTGTAGTGCTGGCTGTGAAGTTTGTATTTCATCAACAGGATGAAAATAAAAACAAGGACAGATGCCACAATAATTCCACCAATGACAATTATCATGGTGCCACCCAGAAACTGGTCATGGATCGAGCGACAGTGGCGAAACTCTCTCTCCGTCGTAAATGACACGCAACCGACCAATCGCGTAGCTGTGAGAGCTGTGATGCCATCATCATAGACGGCCAAGACACATAGCTCATAGTCCCGTGAAGAGGCCAGATCACCCAATAAAAACAGCTTGTGCGAAGCAGGAATCATTCTGAAAGAGAGAGAGAGAGAGAGAGAGAGAGAGAGAGAGAGAGAGAGAGAGAGAGACATTAAACCAGGAACAAAACATAAGGCCTTAATCATTAAAAGATTAAAAATAACTGAAGTAAGTGAAGAGGCAAAGAGGTTATGAAATAAAAATCCTGTGCTCACCCTCATGTTGTTCCAAACCCATATAACTTTCTACCTTTCATAGAACATGGAATTATAATTCTTTGTGAAAATATACTCTTTCTGATGGGATGTAAAATTACTTCCATTAGAAATTATTGAAGTCATTAGTGAAAATTTATTTTGAAGTTCCTTTCATAAAGTACAGCTGTATTTGACAAAGAATGGGAAACTAAATATTGTCGGAAATTAATTAAAAACTGTATCAAAATATGACAAAAATAAATCTGAGGGAACCAGGGAAAAAATAGCAGTACAGTGAACTCTTTTTTTTCTCAGCCGCAGTCAAGAAATCTAGAAGCTGCGCTTGGCAGCCATTGACAGAAAAGACAATGTGGATTGAGACAGAGCCATATATAAGAAGTTAAAATGGGCTTACTGTGCATAAATAACACAGAACAATGACTGTAGTTTGAAAAAAGCAACTTTCTACAACTGATAGCTTCAGTTGTAACAACCTCAGTTATACTCTCATTAAGCTGCATAAAGGGCTCTTCCATTCTGCACTCAAGGTCATCACGGTCATTTAAAGAAACTTTCAAGAGAGCGCCTCAACTCTTTGGTCTAATAAGAAGATACAATTCTTTGTGATACAAAACAATAAATACCGTTAAGGTCTAGAAGGTTTTATTCTACAGAGGCTGAACTAGACTATGGCATGTTTGAAACTCTGTTTGCAAGCTATGAATCAATAACAATGGTGGAAAAGATGTCTCTGAAAAGGCATGATGGAGGAATGTGTGGGAGAGGGCTTCATATGAGAGGCAATAACTGGGATAAGGACACAGGTTGAAAATGATTTAAGGAGTGAATTGGTGGTGTCATCTCAGAGATCCAACATTTAATATCCATAGATGAACATGGATGTCACCTGATGTCCTGCACTCACGGTTTATGTTAATGTGATTAATGTTATAAATTTGCCTATTTGATAAGCGACAATGCAAAAAATGCAAAATCTCAAATTCAAATTCAAATTCAAATTTTTATTGGTCACATACATAATCGTACACAGTATGACATGCAGTGAAATGCTTTAACGCCTGCTGAATCTTTCTTTTATATATTTTTAAATTTTCCTAAAAATTATATTCTATTTCTAGGTTTAAATATAATTTTTAATTGGAGTTTAATCTGTTTCAAAGATCATTTACAATCATTTACTAAGGATAAGTAAAAAAAAATCTGTTACTGCAACACCCCTGTTTGAACTGTGTGTTTGGTTTGTCCCACGTGTGGCCATATTTGGATTTCCTGTCTTGTTTAGCATCATCAGCATCACCTGTGATTAATTAGTCTTTGGTTAGTACATTTTTCTAAGTTGTTTTCTGTTTAGTATTTACTGTCTGGTATTACGGTTATGTTAGGTGTGCTATGGGCCTGCCTTGTATCATTTGTGGAGTAGCTTTATTAAATACTTTTGTTTTGACTTCTATGTTGATTCATGTCTGTTGTGAGAGTGCCCTGTGACAGTTACATAGACATAAACATGCAAAATATAATCACATTTAAGAATTGCAGTTTTAATATTCATGCATTAATCACAATGTTTATTGTTAATTTTTAGCTGCTAAATAACCTGGATATCTTTAAATGTACTAATTTGAAGTATTTTTAATCTTTAAGCAATGATTCAACAAATTCTAATAGGTTTCGACTCTGCATTATGATCTGTACATGTTGCCTTATGTTTAATTGACTTAAGAACCTTCACAGTCATTGAATTGTAGTAACTGCTAGACTTTGGATCTGAGATGTTACAGTATCATTGACTAATGAGCAAATGCAGGAATCTCTCACAGGGTTTGCTGTTGAATATAAAGAGAGCAGAATTCATTTCACTGCTGGGAGCTTTAGGTCCTTTAAGATGCACAGGGTCAGTCTAGCTGAACCCCTGTCTCAGAGCTGTCACTATAAAAAGGGGATGGGGGGTTAGCACTTGTCAAAAACTGCCATTTGGCAAAGAGACCCTGTCACACCAATACAGTGTCATTTGAAAGCTAGAACATGCATTTATGCATATATCTAAACATTCATAAAATTAAAATAAGTCAGATACAATATTTAATTATTTTTTGATTAAGCGAGGTGAAACAGTCTGTACATTTGGCTAGTATTAGACTGTGGCTTTTTTTCAGTTGATGCACTGTTTCTATTGTTCCTTCAATTGTAAGTCGCTTTGGATAAAAGCGTCTGCTAAATGCATAAATGTAAATGTAATGTAAAATTATGGGTTTATATATCTTTAATAGCTTTTAATCTCTCTTTCTCTCTCTCTCTCATCACATGGCAAACTTAATAATCTTTGTTTCACAGAAAACACACTGTGCCTCCAGCAAATTCTCCAGGAAATACTCTAGTCTTTTCACCTCACCTGTACACTGAATATTCTAACCTTGGTCTCAGTTTCTCAGACACCAGTCTACCTCGTTCTTACTCAAACCCGGCTGTCAACGGAGTCCGGTGTACACGTTCTTAATTGATTCTGAAAGACTTTTAGATTACTCTGCAGCTCTATAAACCAATGAACTCCCTCTGCCTTTTCCATAATTAATAGCAAATTGCTTTCTGTATGTATCTTTTCTTCTCTCTTAATCTATCCATAGGGATTACTGCAGGAGTTAATTACATCATAACAGATCTGTTCAAAGAGAAATCATGGTAGTACTTGACTGGGGGCCATAGCTGAATCTTTAAAAGGGGAAATAAATGTAGTCATTTCTGTATGGTGTAATATATGTAGCAGGTTTAATGTAGTGTCTTTCAAAAAAAACCTGTTGGTTGCTAAGCTTCACCCTTAAAGGTGATTGATTGTTAAGCTCCGCCCACTTAATTAGTGGTGCACATTTAATATTGTACTGTAAGCATGCGAGTTACTATCACGCCCTGAATCAATGCATAAGTAAACTAGCATTGCTTTACTAACATTCATTTACCCTGGAGCGCAAATGCAACAGCCCTTGATGTCACACTGAACATGTTTGTTGGAAATGAGATTTTTGGGCTTTTGAAAATGAAAAACAATCTACATATTCTGTGTCCGTGTGTCATTTTAAGTGCACCAACACTTTGGTTTTACATAAAGTATGTAAAATACCAGTTAAAACTATCAGACATACAAAGGTGGATGGTAACAGTTAACAGCTAACATTTTTAGGGCGGGGCTTAGCAAGGCGATGATATGCTAGCCATCTCCACATATATTACAGAGGAAAAGAAAAATTGAAATTAGACTGTTGAAAGTCAATGTAGATTTTCTCTCATTGGAATCCATCCATCTGAAACAGTCAAACGCTTGACTTGAAACTCGTATTGTCATTCTGTTGTTATTATTATCATCCTCAGCACACCTGCAAAAAATAACAAGCAGCGTGATTTATTGAAGGATGTCAGTACAACTGCTTGTAGTTCATGTCTCAGAAAATTCAGTTTGAATTGTTTCAGATGAAACCAAGCTGAAACTATTACCAGTGCACAAATGAAAATCTTTCAAGAGCTTTCCAGACACGTTTCATGTGTATCTTAAAACGGCTGATTCCATTGAAAAGAATCCCTTCATTACGCAGAAAAAAATCTATTTAGTATAGCTATATTTCATACATTGCATTCATGATATTATATGTCAGTTTTGGGTTGGCACTCATCGAGGGCCATTTATATTCATCAGTGGAATTTCAATGTTTCATCCACTATCTGAATAGGATTCTGCCATTTGCTATTACTACGCAGTCTAAGAAGCCAGCCTTTCCATTTGAACAAAGACTGAATCAATTTGTTTATCTAATGCAGAATTACCCAGATTCAAAACCCATTTTGGTGAATAGACTGTCCATGGCATTCTTGCAAAAGCTGGAATTATACATTTCAAGTGAAGACAGTGCCATATGCATCATGCTGGTGTTTACTACAAAGCTTTGAAATATTTGGAAGCAGCACACCACATCTTTCATTTACAATTTTGTATAAAAATGGACAATGTCTATTATGCTTGACACTGGTCACTTCTGAGGATTCTGAGTGAGAGAGTCTACATTCAATAGTGAAAAATATAAAGTACTTTAAGCATTATGCTCACTATAAGCAAGCTCTACTGGTTCACCTAATTAAATCCCTATTATCTCACATAATTAAACTGTTCATTTTCATGTCATAGTCACATTTTGTCCTCTATCCCAGCTATATTCTTTCTTAGTCAGCGTCAGTGAGCTAAAACTGAAATATGTTAAGGGTAATCTCTTTTGTAAAATGACAGAGAATACAGTATCACATTTTCTACAGACAAACTTCGAATTGGAGAAAAAAAAATATAAAACCAGGGCTGCCATTTTTTTATTTAGTACAAAATAATGTATATAAATGAAATCTTTAATAATGCAACCTACACTGTGTGCAACTACAGGCAACAGCTTAAAACACCTGTCTGAAAGTGTAAATATACAAAAAACATACTTTTTCTAATTACATTTTTCCTTAATGCATATTAATATAAAAAATACAGTTTTGCCTTCAAGCATGTTGAGAGACAGAAGCTGGTAAGAGTTCTGTGAGTTTAAAACTTTAAGAAAGGCCTCTGGAAACTTTACTTATATTTTGTTTTGTTCTTGAAAAACTTTGTAATATTTCTTCCTTCTGTAGCTTAACTGGTAGAGCATTGTGTTTGCAATGCAAAGGTTGTGTATTTAAACACAGGGAATGCAAGTACTAATTAAAAAATGTGTTTTTACTTTACTGTAAGTCTCGTTGGATTAAAGCATCTGCCAAATAAATAAATGTAAAATGTAATGTAAATGCTTTGTATAAAAGTTTCTACCAATATGTGTAAATGTCAAATAAAAAAGAAACAAACAGTACAGCCATTTTTTATGAAGTCAAATTCAACATTCTTATGTAACTATCATGCTGCAGACATGACAGATAGGAAACTATTTACTGACTTACCTGTATATGAGTATGTCATCTGTGGAACTGTTGTACTGGACCTGGTACATGCGAACTCCGGGGATGTGGCTTTGTGGAGGCCAGCGGATCATCACTGAGTTTGAAGTTATTTCTGAGACACTGACACGCTGATCAGCTCGTGTTTGCCCTCCACTGCCACTGCTATTGGACTTTATGGAAGTAGGCATGTCTGACGGTCCCGGTTCAGGATCCAATTTGGAATCGTAATGCGGTGAGGGGTTTACCACTAATTCCACCGGAGCAGTGGCCTCGCCCGCTGCATTTGAGGCTATACAGGTGAACACACCTGAGTCTTTAACCGTGGCAGTTAAAATATCCAGAGAGCCGTTTTCATAACATACAGTGCGTGAGGTGTTTCCGATCAGCTTTCCATCCGGACTGACCCAGTGAACGGTCGGCTCGGGGTCTCCAACGGATCGACATCGCAGACTGACCTCTTGACCTTCCATTACAAACATCTTAGAAGTGTGACGGGTGATCATGGGGGGCTCACACACAAATTCTTCCTCACGAATGGTCCAGAAGTACTTTCCAGCAAGCTCTCTTGGGGATGCGCAAGTCTCTAGATCGTCCTCCCGAGTGAGTCGTCTGAGCCAAACAAGCTCACAGTTGCAGTGCAGTGGGTTTCCGCCAAAGCTAAGCACAAGTGCTGTCAATGGCGAGCCTTTCATTTTAGCATAAACAGGGATGCGTAGGAAGAGAGGGTCTGGAGGGATCTTTTTTAGCTTGTTGGATGTCATATCCAGCCTGGCCAGTTTGTGAAGGTTAGAAAATATTCCTTCAGGCACAAACTCAATGAGATTATGGTCCAGACTCAGGGTGTTGACGCTGGCTAGCATTGCTATAGTGTCCCACGGTAAATCCACCAGATTGTTATAAGAGAGATCCAGATCTTCTAGAGTCTCTAAAAAATCCTGGAAGGCTCCATCTGAAATGCTGTGAAGCTGATTGTTGGCAAGTATGAGATGCCGTAGATTAACAAGTCCTTGCAGGTGGGTGTCATCCAGAACTGTTAACCGGTTAGCATCTAGATGCAGTGCGTGAAGTTCCTGCAAGTCTGCAAAGGCATAAGGTCTGATCTGGCTGATGGTGTTTCGAGAAAGCGTGAGGTGTATGAGACTGCTCATATTAGCAAAGTCTCTGTGGCGCAGGGTGGTGATGAAGTTATCCATCAGTCGCAGCTCAGCGGTCTGGCGGTCAATATTAGGTGGTACGAACAGCAGGCCGGTTTTGGCACACAGAACGGTGTAGGAGGGCAGCAGGTTCTGGCAAGTACAGCGCTTGGGGCACAGCATAGCATGGGATGGCAAGGAGAACAGTGCCAGGCATAGAAGCAGCCTCTCCATGGGTGGACTCCTGCAACAAATAGAGCAGAAATGGAAAAGGTTTAGCTCTCATGCTGAGTGTCTTCGGTCTGTGTTTGAAACTCTCTCTTTTTCACACACACACACACACACACACACACACACACACACACACACACACACACACACACACACACACACACACAGTGTGATCAACAGTCAGAGAAAAAGACAGCTACTAAAAGTGCCTCACACTCTCTCACACACGGCCATTAAGAACAATTTTATTAAACATGCAAAGATTGTCAGATATGAGAAAACACATTTGTATAAATTACTAAAAGGGAAAATTAAACAGACATTTCAGTTAGACTGTATGATGACTACTGTCATGTTTTATAAAGCTTGCAGATGGCCTAAACTAAACTTACAATTGCCCTTGTGCAAATTTCCATAATTAAATTTGAAAATTTACATTTTCTGGTAACATAATGTCTGGAGTTTTCATATCTGTGGTTACAATTAGGCATATCAAACAGGAAACAAATAATCCCAGCTTTGGTATGCCTAAAATGCATGCACTAGGAATGAAAGATGACATTTCTCGAACCCTCACAGACACGCTGCTGTGAGACTGAGAAATTGCTTTTTTAATCTCATCAAAGCTGATGTTGAACACACGATTACTATATATTATCCCACAGTCTGCATGGGTTAATGCAGCATCTATTCTTGCATTACATAAATCTGCTGTTGCTGCCTCTCACAGCAAATGCAGAATCTTGCCACAGAGAATAAAGAGGAGTGGTAGAAGAGATGGAGGGGGTGGGGACAGCTTTTGTTTCTAATATAATGAAGGAGAGAAATGAGAAAGAGAGAAAGAAAGAGCTAGAGGACATTTCCTTCGACAGCTTGCTGATTTCAATAGCCCTCCACTGTGTGAAAGTCAGGATATTTGACACCCACCTTTGCCCCCCGAGAAATTCATATGTGGTACCACAGGGTGATAAAAAAAGCTGTGAGATTATGAATTATTGTTCTATGCCAGTGCTTCACATGAATGTTAATATCTGATTTGAGGCTCTTTGTTTATTGGTTGTGCATACCAGTCCAATTTAATAACTTTTATGTAAAAGCACATAAATGTAATTATTTTCACTGCTGGCAAAGCAACACTGACTATCAAGAGGGTGAGGCTGGAGAGATGAAAGGCTGTTATCTGCAGGGGGATCATGATAAAACTATCTCCAACAGCATTTTTCCCTCTCTGCCAGTAGGTGGAAACATTGAGCTTCAGTCTCTGTCAATTGAGCAGAACACAGAAACAGAGTAGCCCTTGAGCAAGAGATTCTGCATTCAGGCGAGCTTAAGCTCCCTCACTCCATTACACACAAAAAACAGAGTCATGGAAACCCTCCAGAGAGGGCCATTATCCAGACAACTAACTAAGAACAGCACTAAGGTAGAGCAAACAGGAAGCCGGTCTCTCACTCCACTTTGAAAGCGAAGCATCAGCTTTTTAGAGGCTGATGGGACAGATATACGCTAAAGCACTTTACAGCGCCTGGGCGCTTGCCCACCCAGACAAAATGAACAGCCTTGCATCTTACGTACAGGCTAAATTGAATGGCACAATACAATCTCAATATTGTACCACACCAGCTACATTCCATCCCAGTCAGAGCCAATGAGTCAAACACAGCTTGGGCAGGTTTACAGGAAAACAGGAATGATTATGACATATGCAGCCATCTTCTTGGCTACATGCCTGTGTTTAAATTAAGAAGCAACCTCGCAACGTGATACTTTGCTGTGTTGTGTTGTTATGACTGATCTTGAAATTCAAGAATAAATGTGTTCAATTGGTTTATTCTGCATGGGATACATTAATTTAGGAAACTAAATATCAGTTCAAGCAAGGGATGGACAATGTGTGCTTAAATTATATAAAACACCTATAATAGATTCTAACTAGAAGATGAAATGATAGAACATGAAATATGAACATGGTCAACAATTTACTCTCAAATCAATTTCTCTCCCTTGGTCTTTAGCTCTGCATATCGACAGAATTCATTAATATTTTAGAGAGGACACAGGCAGCTGTGTGGATATTTGACACAGTGTGTAAAATTTAACCCCTAGCTTGCTTATTTATGTCTTGGCCAAATAAAAAACTTCATTAGTTAAATTATGAAAGATATGCTGCAATATTATGCAGATATACAAATCATAATAATTTTTTATCTGGCCAAGAAAAGCACAAGATAATTGCACCCAATTTCAGTGTGTGTTTGTGTACTCCCACCCTCACAACATCAATTTTTCCCACATGCTCTCTGTCTTTTCTCTGCTCTCTGCTCATTTATAAAGGGGTAAACAGCAGAAGTAGACTGTGGTATTTAAATAAAGGTAGACCTCTTCACTGCCTTCATCCCGGCTTACACTGCAGACCTCAAAGGACACTGGCTGTTTTCACTTGGCTCACACTGAGCTACCCAAACCGATGCTAGTCAGCTTCATTTTGCTAGGATGCTAAAGATCACTTGTCAGCCCATCCTGTTGCTTTACTACACAGCAAAAATTTTCTTTAACATTGTTTTTGTCCTATTCAAAATCGTAAAAAAAAATCTTCTAAGAAGTATCCTATAGTATACATTTTCTCAGGTGTGTGTGTGTGTACCTGGGGGCTGGGTTGTGATATAATTTGTTATAGATTGTTTCCTAAAATGTTACTTTATGTTATGGTTGCCATGTCTGTGAGAAAAAAAATAAAAAAAATCTTGCTTTAGACAAGACAACAATACTGATTAACAAAAGAATGTTTTGCAACATAATGCCTGTGATACTCCTATGCATTAATCAAACACACCCTAACCCGTCAACACTTACAGCACAGAGGTGGAAATAACATGCTCGTCTTGCGCATAATGACTCAGCTAAATGTGATTACCCAACGCAACCGACTATTCCCTCCCAATCTTTCAGATTGACTGCTGGCCAGTAATGCTTTGCATACTAGTAACCCATAATGGCCAACCATCCGTGATTTTAACATACACAAGTGGGAGGTTTGAATACAGTGGAGTTGTGGCATACTTTGACCATTTGAGAGTTGAATAATTGCAGGCTGTTGGGGTTTTAAAAAAGAACCGGTCGAGTAAACGCTCACCAAGCAATTAGCCTTTGGTTTGCATTAAACACCAACACCTGCATGCATTACCCCTCGCAGTGCTCACAGCCTGTGCATTTGTAGACAGCCAAGGATGGGGAGGTGTTTGCCTGTTTGTGTAATCGAAGTGCCCGCTGTCCGCCTTCAGTCAGCCTGCACCTTGCATGCACTCAGGCCCTGTGGCCTCCACCAACACAGCGACTAAGACTGTCAACCACAGAATATGTGACAGTAATGGGATTGAGGCAACAACGTGAGGCACTACTGTCATGGTAATTCGCTCAGACTGCCAAAATGTTAAATG